>CM040979.1:27398306-27440527 GCA_022985145.1 Pangasius djambal
TTTGAGTATTTTTCTATGTTATGTTCATGTTTATGTTCATAAACTTTTTATTTAATAAAATATGTTTTCATAGTTTGTGTTGTCCCTTATTATCAATGCAAAATGGTCACTAACTAAAGAGGATTTATGCTGATATTGCCCAAAAACCCTATTTTGTTCAGGCGTTTCCAAACTTTTGGAGGGCAGTGTACATGACAGTTTCCTGTCCTTTGGTGTCATTGGAAAAATATTAGGGACAATTAGACGTATCAGAAGAGACGTATACAATAAAATCCCTTCGAGTCGGCACATTGCAGAGACCACAGCTGGATAAGTGTTTACACCGCCCTCTTATTCTCTGATGTTCTCTATTCGTTTTTTAATTCTCTGTGCATGTCTCAAGGGCGGTCTCTTTGCTCCGGCATCGTTCAGGTGTAACTGAAACTGTAGCTTTTCCAGCACATTTCCAGCAACGCTGACTGCCATCATCAATTACGGCACGCTCGTGGTCCAAGCGTGCAGCGGTGTATCCTTCATTGCACGTCCCTCCCCCTCGACTCCCACTATGAATCTTAATCTCATCCCCAAACACTCACCATCAATTACCTCTGTCCGCTCCACCCGCCCACGCGTCGCCCGGGACGGGAGGAGAGGAAACAGGAAAGAGGAAAGGACTCGAGCTAATTTTTCCTCAGGAATTGCCTGAGGGAATCATTCCTCACAGCAGGGAGTTTGGGGGAAAGAAGGAAAGATGAGGCTCTCTGTGGGAGGAACACAGGTGAAGGCCACCTGCATGTAGGCGGTAAAGAAAGGATAAACGGACCATCGGTGTGAATCTGGAGTGGCCCGTTTCAATAGGCCCTAAGAAATGAGGTCTCCCGTAACCTAAAATCTGTGGTTTTTTTTGTTTTGGTTTGTTTTCTTTCTCTGAAAGAAAGGCAGGTGAATAAATCGATTCCGGTGTACACGCATGACAGTGTCAGCTCGAATTACGCTCGTTTACAACAAGGCAAGGCGAATTTATTTACAGCGCGTGTTTTATGCACAAGCCGATTTGAGCTGCTTTGCAAATTAAATTGCCTTGAAATATTGCCTTGAAATGAATGAATGAATGAATAAATAAATAAGATAAGATAAGATAAGATAAGATAAGAGAAAAAATATGAACAGTTATCAAAGTTAAGGTGAAATATATAGAATAAAAAAAAATAACAAAACTGGTTAAAGTGTAGCTTAACAACAGTAATAAATATAATATGACTGAGGAAAAGTTAAAAAAAAATAAATAAATACACAGGGACACTTCTTATATGTCTCAGTCTCTTTAGTTAGAGTGTGCTCTTTTCCTGCTCCACAGAAGTCAAACAAGCGTGATTTGCTTTCTCAAATGCCAGAGTGGACCATGGAGCGAGCGTTCGAGGAACCGTGGCACGTGAGAGAGCGGTGGCGGTAATCCATCACCATACTGCGTTCACTACTCCACTCACTTTCCTGTTCATCTGTCTTATTCGTGTGCAGAGCCGTCTCTCTCTCTCTCTCTCTCTCTCTCTCTCTCGCTCTCTGCTCAGACATAGCCCATGCCTCCTCTACTTTCTGAAAACTCCTCATTTCTCTTTCCTTCTGTCTCATTTCTCATATTCTCCCACTCAAATCCCCCGATCGTCCTCGCTGACATCACCTGTTTCAACAATTTATTACTCCATCTCTCTTCTTTCCATCTCAGTAACTTTATCTTGGAGGGATGTAACCGAATATGAATACGTTGCTCTAAACAGATTCAAATAGAAAGCGCCCTGATATACTGGATTATGTTTATTTATTCAGCTTGCCGGAAAGATTCACAGGGCAACTGGTTGAGACTGGAGACTGTGTCTCGGGATGCAGCAAAACGGTCCCAACGAACGGGACTTTGGCCTCTAAATTCCCCAGATCTCAGTCTGATCGAGCATCTGTGGGACGTGCTGGACAAACAAGTCCGGTCCATGGAGGCCCCACCTCGCAACTTCCAGGACTTAAAGGATCTGCTGCTAACGTCTTGGTGTCAGACACCACAGCACAGCTTCAGAGGTCTTGTCTCAGAGAGTCCATGCCTTGTCAGGTCATCGCTGTTTTCTCAGCATAAGGAGGACCTACACAATATTAAGCAGGTGGCTTTAAAGTTATGGCTGATCCGTGTATATGAAACATGCATTTCATGACTTGGTCACTGAAATATTTTTAGAAGCTAAGCTGCAAATCTGTATCTAACCTTTCAGAGATAGGAATAACTTATGATTAATTAAACGAATTGCATTAAAGGCAAATGCATTAATATTATTATTATTATTATTATTATTATTAATTGCAACAGCGTTTGAGGGTCGAATAAAACTTCTTATCACAGCGCGGTTGAATTCTCTATTCTGATTGGTCAGAAGGTGTGGATGAGTTTTCTGTAACAACAGCGCTGGCAGTAGTGTAGCTGAAAATCACAGGTTTATATTAACGTGCTCATTCTAATACGATCATAATTCACAGGAACTTGTACGATAGATGCTGCACATGAATGGAACACAAACGTGTGTAATTGTTGATCAGGTGATGTTTTCTGTAAAAAAAAAAAGGCAGTTGTTTAACATTTATGTCTCCAGTGTCAGCATGTTATAACAGTCAGAAGGTTTTCTAGAAGTTTTCAGGACAGAGGAGTTTATACTTTTGGGTTTCTCAGTAACATGACAAGCTGCTTTTTTTTTTTGCTTTTTGAAAAAGAAAATAGAGGCCGTTTAAGAGAACCTTTTATAGCTGCTATAATGTTTGTGGTAACTTGCTTCATGGATATCTCCCCAACATTCGATCGCTATTATAAATGGATAAAAGGTATGAGGTGTTGATCTCTAATAAATAAAATTTGTAATCCCTGGTAAATCGCCGTGGTATATGGGGGAATAAAACAATTTGAGACATGCTGTTATGCTTTGTTGCTGATTATTTTCTTATAACAGCACAGCCTGTCTTGTTTCATTCCTTACATCAAGAAAAGTCCTAAACAAAACGGAATCTGAATTATATATTTGTATAACGTTTACTGACCAAGTTCAATAAGTGCACTTTAATTTTTCAATTTAAATGCATGCGAAGTAAACAGTTTTTTCCGTTCTTTTCTCAGCACGAAATGTATCGGACTTCTTGTCCAGGTTAATTGATGTGGTAGATCGAGCGCTAGATTAGATTAGCAAACGCTGAAGTATTTTCTTTCAAAATACAGCTTTCCCCTTACGCACTAACTCTCTGTGACTTCCAGGGAAAACACGACCACTCGCTTTCCACCATTTCCCCGTGATAAATAGCACACACGGGGTATATTTCACCAGAATAAACCGTAAGATTGGAGCAATCCAGCATTCTGTGAAATCCCCCCCAAAATCAGCAGATCTCCCTTTCGGTCTCGGCGCTCACAGACGAGGTGTAATATATTACGAGAGATATCGCGGCCTCAAATCTCAAAAGCTGTGTCGGTTTATTTCACGTGAGAGACGTTGCGGCAGATTGGAGCGCCTGCACAAGCATCTTAATGAAAGCGTGATTGCATCTGTCCCTCTGAGCTGCCATGGCGGCAAAACAGGAGGGAAATCCAACGACGTGGGGAAGGATGACGGCGGAGGACTGGAAGCCGGTGCGTATTAAGCGCACGCGCGTGTCTCGACATGCTATTCCGAGTTCCGCTGCGGCCTCCGGTTCGCGTTCAATTTGCGCAGGCCTGTCCTGTTCGTCACGCATCGGATCGATTATAATTGGTTTTAATGCTGAGTCGAGGACTGTAAATATCCTCAATGCTGACATTTACAACGATATGTAAACGTGCGGCTCATGCAATCATGGACGGATACGCAGCGGAATTATTACAGCAGGGAACAAACTGAGGTTGTAATATAATGCGTATAAAGTAGGAGGAGAGACGGCAGCGTGATGAAGAGATAGGCTGTGGATAGATGGTGTGATGGTGTTGTACACATCCTCTTAGCCTATGCAATATAATGCAGACAACAGACAAAAGAAAACAAGGTCATAGGGATCTGTGTAGCCGATCGAACACTTTTAAAGCGCAGTCAGTTACCTGCTGAGTAAAGTCTGCTTAACATACAGTACTGCTCAGATTGTTAATGCATGCAGTACGCAAACTCTGATCCCTACAGTAAAATCTGTTCATAATGCAGAAAAAGTGCTGGATAAATGAATTAAAACCAGTCACACACCACTCCTATAGATGCACTGTTAGACTACAGCAACTCAAATAGTAACTCTTTACAACCGGGATGAGCAGAAAAGCATCTCACAACCTTGAGGTGGATGGTCTACAAGAGCAGAAGACCGAGAACAGGAATCTGAGGCTACAGTGGGCCGAGAAAGTGGACAGATACTGGATGAAGACCAAGCGATGTTTGTCTAATCTTCAACTGTCCAGTTCAATAAGCCTCAGATTACATCAATCAATCAATCAATCAATCAATCAATCAATCAATCAATTTCACTGCATCCACTATCGGTACTGAAGGACACTGCCATGACTACCTGTAAAATCAAAATGGACGTGTTCCTAGCAAAAATCTATCTACATTTCAATGTTAGAATATTGGCAATGAATTTTTTATTTTTTTTTCTTTCAACATGTCGTTATATCTCTTTATATTCACTCAACAAGACTCATTTTCTGGACAGCTCTTGACCTCCATGTTGGATTTTCTTTCTCACCAAGTACCAGAGCACGGCCCTTAACCAGCAGTTGTATCCTGTCTCAATTGTAAGTCGCTTCGGATAAAAAGCGTTAAATGTAAATGAGGTAAACCTAAAATCAGTCACCCGTCTTGAGGCCACTTCCCATAGGATTACGAAATGTTCAAAATGCGCATGAAAAAAAAAAAACAGCAAGTGTGAAAGCAGCCTTAGTGACATAATGACAATCAAAACAGGGTAGAAAAGAGGTGTGCCACTTCTACAAGGAACTTATTTATGTCATGTTATTAAACTAGCCGGATGGCGTTCCTCTTTTTTTAAAATGGGCGTCGCCTTGGATCCACCCTCAAACCGAGCTCTAAAGGTCATGCAATGGATTACACCCCAGTTCTATCTACGCTTTAAGCTTCTTTTTTGTTCTGTGTGTTGAAATTACTAGACATGGACAAGCGAACGTCAGTGAAACAGACAGCAAGTGTTTCAGTAGTCGGATGGGGAGGTTTGGCTGGTGAGGTGAACGAAGCTGCTCTATTGAGTGTGTGTGTGTGTGTGTGTGTGTGTTAGCTTGTGCTCACTGTTGCCTTCTGACAGCTGGTGTCAAACACTTGGCTGGTTTGATCCACTCTCACACACCGAACTTGCACCTGTGCGCTCTGAATGATAAGAGTGTAACCGGAGAATGATGGCCTCCTGCGGTCCCTCATACATTTTAATTATCACAGCTAAGGGATTTAAAGAGGACACAATGCACAAACAGGAGAACAGGCGAGCAGAAAAAGTTAAGGTTCTGAGGGTGGCGAGGGTGGCGAGGGTGGGAATCGCGGCAAATTAAGATTTCGTTTTGAAATACAGACAGTGGTATTTCTCATAGCGAACTCCCTGGCACTAAATCTCTGTCCAATAGTTACACATAATCCTCTGCTAATCAGCATACATGCTCATTTCCTCTGGGTTTGTTTTGTGTTTGAGGATTCATCTCAATTTAATTACACTGAGAAACTCTAGATTCAGGAATCAAGTCTCTCATACGAATGCTTTTTTGCAAACAAACAAACAAACAAACAAACAAACAAACATGATGCCTCTTATTACCCTATTAAACTGCTAAATTATACAGTTTAGAGAGTTAGAACGGGTGCCAAAACAATTTTAGAAAGAAGAAGAATGCCAGACAATAAATAAATAAATAAATAAAGAGGATGCTTATTTTTATAAGCATACAAAGAATAAAGCAATCGTTTTTTTTTTTTTCTTCCTAATTTAATTGAATAGCATTATATTAAATTCAATTAGGAAGGAAATTAAAGAATTGAAAATATTTTTTTTCATTTTAAAATATATGGCTTATTATTATTTATTATTTATTCAGCATTTTACAGTAAAATATAAAGAAATATTATGTTTAATGTACAGTAACACCACACATTTAATGGTCATACTGTAAAAGCAAACACAAGGATTGGCTGTAAATCTTACAGCAAAAATCTGACCTTGAATTAATGGCAGTGCCATTTTTTTTTTAATTGTAGATTACTGTAAATATACAACAGTCTTTCACCGTAAAATATACAGGCAGGGAACTATTTAGCCGCATCGCAATAAATGGTACTACTATATATTTTTTACATGATTAATACTGGCAACCACAGCAGCCATTTTTTTACCGTAATTTTTTTATTTATTTTTTTTCCAGTGTAGGATACAGCAATACATATTACATTTAACGGATGCCACTTGTCCCGGTGCTGAATTCTGAATTGTATTAGAAGAGTAATAAATTGAAGTGTGTATGGAATCGTTACTTGTTTAACTGTATTTTTGTATCGTATCGTATCCTGTGTTTCCAACTTCCTGTAGACGTTTAGACCCCTTTAGGGACTTTTTCGAGCAGACGTTAGCACCAGTCCGGCACTCGATACGGCTCTAATCACAGCTGCTGGTTACACAAGTCGAGACGCAACTCGTCACCAGCGTGTAAAGCCTGACTGAGTTGTGCTTGTGTGGACCAATGTTCCCATCGACTAATCACTGCTCACTCTTCTGGCCCGCCATCTCACTTCTTTCTTCGTTATTCGAAACTCTTTCGAGTGATTTCATCTGTAACCGTTTCCTTCGTGTCCACATCCCGACCTCTCACTACTGCTTCTCGTTTTTCTTGGTAGAAGTTTTAGTATTTTGTAAACGTGTGAAAAGTTAGTTTGTGACCAAAAATGACTTCTTTCTATAAGAGATAAATAATAACCTTTGATTTTCTATTCTATTTCATTCTCTTCTATTCTGAGTGTGTTCAGAAAAATCTTCCTTCTTCACACACCCTAATCTCGATATGCAATGATCTGAATGGATATGCAAATGAGCATATGACATCATCTAGGGACTTCTGAGAAGAGCTGGAACGCTGATTGTATTGCCTGGAAGTGTAAGCGTCACACTCCTTGCCTTATGTGAGTTTTTACAGCAAATATCACTTTCAGGAGTGACGCGGTGCTGACGCTGACCCCTTTCCCCTTTCCTTAAAACTGCTGCAGGTTTGCGAGTGTCAGATCTGCCTGTAGGCTACATATCCCTAGTGAAAAGGGCTCACACACACACACACACACACACACACACACATCAGTGCAAGAAAAGCAAAGCTAAGCTTAAAAAAGGAGGGGGGAAAAAATGAAGCACTGTATGCTAGCAAAGCTGAAGGGACAGATTTTTCCAGAACAGCAGCTTGCACTCAGCTCTCATCCAGTTCATCGCATGTCCTGTTACATTTATTTTAATATGACACAGATTCTGTGCATTTAAAATAAACAGCTCTATGCATTCGATTTGCCTGTATGCAAAATCACGCTCCGTATGGGGAAAATTAATAGACAGTATTCTGTGAGCAAACCGGCTGTTTATATATTTGGATATCAGCTCTCTGCAACAAAGGGCAAACGCATATATCATGTCAGACAACTCTGAATGGATTAATTAAGTGTATGGGCTTTCTGTGTAATTCCTTGCTGGGAGAATGTCATATTTACGCCGGAGTGTTTTATTTAGAATAATAGTACAGGGTGTTCCTCTATGCTAAATTTAGTTTTGCATTAGAATTATTGAGCGTAATGTATTTAAAGTAAAAGGAGCCACATGGCCTGCAACTTAGCATCGTGTAAACTTCATTAGTAAATCTTTGCTTAACTGCTTTAAAAGATATTGCATGAATGAAAGAGAAAATACTTTAAGTTGGTATTCTTTTAAATATTTCTTTAAAATAGTATATGTACCTGTCTTGAGCCATCTTAACCACTCAGTTGAGGTTTTAGCGATTTAAATTACACATTATAATTATTTATTTTTATTGTTTATTCATTTATGTTTAAATAGGATTGGGAATTTTGTTGGATAGCACACATTACGCGTGTGATATGTAAGATAAATATGAATGTGGACGCAGGACACGATCAGAATGTCAGTAAGAAAAGTCCATATACGTCTACGAAAAGAAGGATGTTATAGTCTTGCCGCAGTGCTTGGACCCTTCATTAACTTTTCCCTTCCCTTCCCTTCCCTTCATTTTATTTTTTCAGTTGACTTGAGTTTATTTTCCTGCATCGCAACGTCCATAATTTAACCAAAGTTTTCATGCAGCTAACTTAATAAACTACCCCTCTCTATTCATCTTTACAAACTTTTCAAACCTCTGGATTTCCCACAAACCATCTTCACGCCTTACACAAAACATCGATTCTTCAATAATAAAAAAAGATCAATAATCTCAGCGGAAAGCTATCGGGCTGTAAAGTATACAAGACGCTCTGACAAAGCAGCTCGATGAATCACAGTGCTTTATAGCGAGCAATAGTAAATAAATAGCGGTGGTGTATAAACGTGTGTGAGGTCTCAGGTGACGTGAACAGGCGGCGGCAGTTGAGGGAACAGAGATGAGGTGAGGAGTGAAACACATCCCAGGTGATCTTCTCCGCCTCTGTTTCCTGGAGAGACGCCTGGGAGACCATGCTAATTGTTTCATCCAAGAACAGCTTGGCCTCTTTCACAAATACCTCTGAACCGGACACCATGGGAAATAGAGTCACCCTTACAACCTCTTTCTCTCTGTCTCTCACTTTCTCTGTGTCTCTGTTTTTTTTTTTTTGTTGTTGTTTTTTTTTAATCAGAGACTGATACATCACTGTGGATGCAAAACTGATATGACGAACACCTGTACACCTGCTCGTCCATGCAGTTTTCCAATCAGCCAATCACATGGCAGCAGCGCAATGCATAATATTATGCAAATACAAATCTCCAGTTAATGTCTACATCGAACATCAGAATGGGGGAAAAAATGTGATCTCGGGAAAAGGTGACTTCGGGATTGGTTGTTGTTGCCACACGGCTGATTTGAGTATTTCAGAATCTGGTGATCTCCTGGGATTTTCACCCTTAACGGTACATAGAACGGTCCGAAAAACAAAAAAAACATCTAGAAGGTGAGAACAGACTAGAAACATCTAGAAGGTGAGAACACCTTGTTGATGAGAGAGGTCAGACAACAATGCTTAGACTAAATCAAGCTGACAGAAAGGCTACAGATCAAATAACCACTCTTTACAAGCATGGTGAGCAGAAAAGCATCATACAGCACATCAAATCTTGAGGCAGATGGGCTACTGCAGCAGAAATCCTCACCATGTTCCACTCCTGTCAGTCAAGAACAGTTATCTGAGACTACAGTGGGCAAAGACTCCCCCAAAGTGGGTATCTGAAGTTTTGAAAACTGTCACACGATCTGATGAATCTTGATTTCTGCACATGGTCAGGTCAGAATTTTGCATCATCTGCATGAATCCTTGGCTTGTGTCAACACTTCAGGCTGGTGGTGGTGGTGTAAAGTTGTGGGGAATGATCTCTTGGGCCCCTTAATTCCAATCAAGCATCATCTGAAAGCCACAGTATATCTCAGCATTGTTGTGGACCACATGCGTCCGTTTATCATCTTATAACTTCAAACATGATAATAATATGCCGTGTCACAAAGCACAAAGTCTCAAACTGGTTCCATGCTCTTACGTTCATCACTTTGACCGTTCTAGTTTTCTCACAATTTGCTGCGAAATGAACTAGAGCCTGTGTGGACCTCCTCGAAGGTCATCATTAATAATCAATCCAAAGTTGGTTTACAGCATCTGACTTTCTGACCCTCCCAGACAGATAGAGGAACGGACCCAGAGGGGGACTTGTGCTTAAACACAGGGTCAAGGAGGGCATTTTTTTAAAATATCATTATTTTTTCCTAACAGGGTAGAGCTTGAACCGCAAAAAAACGATTTCTACACTAATATGTGTTTAATTGCTTGCAATTGCTTAATGGCCATCAGTAAATTACACTGTGACTCAGTATTAATTATCCTGAGTCACATATTTGCCACGAAATGTACAAGTGACCTCACACTTATGACACACACACACACACACACACTTGAGGAAACTTCCGGAAGTAATCTGTGTGGGCTGTAATTGCTACACAGCCCTCGGCTCTCGGCGGTTATGTGTCCTGACGTCAAATTAGGCTTTAATGAAAAACAAGTCACAACGAATAAATATCAGGATCAACAGCACTTCCATCTGCTATACAGCATAATTAGGAGAGAGAGAGAGAGAGAGAGAGACAGACAGAGAGACAGACAGACAGAGATAGATTGAGGGAGGGAAAGAGAGACAGATAGAGAAAGAAAGAGTCAGAGAGAGAGAGAGAGAGTGAGACAGAGGGAAAGAGAGAGACAGAGAGTGACGGATGGAGAGTTAGAGAGAGAATCAGAGAGAAAGACAGAGAGACAGAGACAGAGAGAGAGTCAGAGAGGAAGAGAAACAGGGAAATAGAGATAGTCAGAGAGAGAGAGAGAGAGAAATGACAGGAAGAGAAAGAAGAAGAAAATATAGAGTGAAAAGAGAGAGTGATGGAAAGAGAGGAAAAAGAGAGAGATCTGCCACTTCCTGGCAGATCATATCTGCCTGCTCTCAATACTGATTTCCCCTCATTCTGACCTTTATTATTTCCATTAGCGGGAGAACATGCACGCTCACTCGGCAGCTGATGCCGAGGCCGTGTGATGACTGCGCCGCTGCTGGACGTCTGACTGCGGCTCGGCTCAGACACTCTGGCTGAGATGCCGTGTGTGTAAATGAGCGATTTAGCATTTCAGGCATGATGTGAAGAGGCCTGCAGATGGGTCTAAAGCAGTAAGACTGCGCCAAAGCACAGTTTACACTCATTCACTCCGCTGGCACATCCTGCACACAGCCTGGGAGTCAAGAGGACGTCTTCATGCACACTCACAACACATCAGTACTACGCTTCAAATATATACGGATATATCTCATCACAGATTTGGGTGCATTGGCTGAATCACCGCTTTGTTGCAGGTGAACTGAAATGGCTCCATTTGCTCACGCAAACTGACTGACATGAGTTTGAGTTCAGCCAAAAATCTATTTTACACATCTTTCCGTCAAACGTAGCTCATCAAGCAACACGTTTGGTGTCTTACATTCGCAATGGGGCTAATATCGCTAATACGTAACGTAGGCTTAAAGCTACCAAGCCGTTATTGTGTCTAAATCATCTCAAACATGCCTCAGAACATCACTTCACAGATTTATACTAATGCACACCTTCTAAACCGTAATTGTTTCTATAATAACAAGTCGTTTATAGGGACCTGTATGGCAGATGCTCCAATTAATCTAAGCCTAATAATAAACAGATTAGGAATATGTGCTGTTATTTAACAACGAACATCATATAATCACGATATAATGAATAATCCATGAATCATGAATACTTTATATTGGGAGGTTTTCTGTAACGGGACATTTGTTTAACGTTTATGGAAGGAGTCTCCAGTGTCAATGCCTTGTAACAGTCCCAAGAAAAAAGAAAGGCTGGTGAGGGAACAGGCTAAAACATTAAATGTAAGTATTAACAGTTAAAAGTATAAGAGGAATAAAACACTTGATTTCATATTAGCATGCTGTTATTGGAAAATAATCAACGTCAGGGTGGTAAGAGTAATGCCACTACACGTCAGGCCACATCACACCACCCCATCATTGATTATTTTCCTTTAAAATCATGGCCATCGGTGCTTAAAAAAGTCTGTATAAAATAACATCCACAGTAAACTTGAACTAAATTATTATCAGAATCACTTAAAACGTAACAGTCCATCTTATAATATAGGCCACGCCCCCAAAATGCTGGCATGAAGATAATTGTGGGTCATATGGTGTCAGAAATGTAGTTTTATGCTAAACTGGGAGTAACTGTACACCTTCACTCATGTGTTGGCGTAATTATCTTTGTAGAAAAACGAATAAATAAATGAACAATCTTTTTTGGGATTGTCTTGTTGGATTATTGAAACTTTAGAACGTTACAAAAAAATAATCACAATTTTTAAGAAGCTTTCCACTGCTTCTTCTGTTCTCTCTCTCTGTCTCTGTGTCTCCCTGTGTGTCTGTCTGTCTGTCTCTCTGTATGTATATCTGTCTCTCTCACACACTGTCTCTCTGTATGTATATCTATCTCTCTCTCTCTCACACCGTCTCTCTGTATGTATATCTGTCTCTCTCACACACTGTCTCTCTGTATGTATATCTGTCTCTCTCTCTCACACCGTCTCTCTGTATGTATATCTGTCTCTCTCTCACACACTGTCTCTCTTACACTGTGTCTCTGTATGTATATCTGTCTCTCTCACACACTGTCTCTCTGTATGTATATCTGTCTCTCTCTCTCACACTGTCTCTCTGTATGTATATCTGTCTCTCTCACACACTGTCTCTCTGTATGTATATCTGTCTCTCTCTCTCACACTGTTTCTCTGTATGTATATCTGTCTCTCTCACACACTGTCTCTCTTACACTGTCTCTGTATGTATATCTGTCTCTCTTACACTGTGTCTCTGTATGTATATCTGTCTCTCTCACACACTGTCTCTCTGTATGTATATCTGTCTCTCTCTCTCACACTGTCTCTCTGTATGTATATCTGTCTCTCTCACACACTGTCTCTCTTACACTGTGTCTCTGTATGCATATCTGTCTCTCTTACACTGTATCTCTATATGTATATCTATCTCTCTCTTGCACTGTGTCTCTGTATGTATATTTGTCTCTCTGTATGCATATCTGTCTCTCTTACACTGTTTCTCTGTATGTATATCTGTCTCTCTTACACTGTCTCTCTGTATGTATATCTGTCTCTCTGTATGTATATCTCTCTCTCTCTCTCTCTGTGTGTGTCACACACACACACACACACCTCAGTGCTGTAATATTTTTGAGTACTGGCGGCGGTCCTTTATTGAGCTCGACTTAATCTCATCTGAAGGACAGATTATTGTGTACAAGAGATTAATGACTGGAATAATATCACCAACTTGCACCAGTTTGTTGGAAGAATGTGAAATTTGCATCTCCTTGCTTTACCCTCCTACGGAAAAAAGGTCACAGTGAACCATGCTACGCTATTAACTACGCTATGAACACTCCCTGCATGTACTAGCAGAGGTATGTAAATAGAGTTCCTACCATAAAAGTGACTAGAGTTTCTGACTGGTTACTGACCTTGATCTGTTCATCATAGTAGAGCATGGACAGATTCAGTGCTGAATGCTGAGTAATTCTTCAGTGCGGGAATAAAACACATTGTGTCATGCTACTTGATAAAGCTAATACTGTCATACTGTAGATACTGCTAGTATCTGTGGTATGTGCCGTGGTCACTTGATAGGCCATATTTATATAAATATTTCTTATGAAGCAGGAAACATTAAAAACGATACCAAAATAGATGCACGTGATTGGAAAGACTTCGTAACTGCAGCTTCACAAACGGGAAATCTGCACGCGAAGCAGCAATACTGACAGCCCATCTCTTAAACGGAGTTTTTCTCAGCATTGTGCAGTGAGTATTTTTGTGTGTGTTTGTGTGTGGTTGATTTGCTTGTGTGTGGAATGGATTGTTCATAAACCTCCGACCTTTAGCTGTGGAGAGGTCATAGCGGCTCACTGCACTGCTGACAGACTTTAATATGATGTACTTCTTCCTCCTCCCTGAGAAGCACACTTGATCTTTCTAAACTGCACAGCAGCATCGGAGACAACCAAGCGCATCATTTCTCTCTTTCGCTGTCACTTTCTATCGCTTGCTATCTCTCCCTCTACCACACACACACACACACACACACACACACACACACACACTCCCACATACAGTAATGTGAAACGGCAGGCCACCTGGGGTGCTGTCTAAACTCTGACACGGTGCGAGAAGCAGAGGAAAGCCTGCTGTTAGAGAAAAGTATTGTATCTAATGTCCAGATAAGGAGACGTAAGAGAGCAATGTGCTGACAGACAACACCGCGTAACTCCTTACATCACCTGTGCTGATGAACATTAATAACTAAATTAAACTTTTATAATAAAAAACATTTAACTATTTTATATACATATATACATAAATAATAATAATTATTATTTTAACGGTCGTTATTGGTGGTGGTGTTGTCATTATGATCATTATTATTGTTATTATTACTATCATTATGCAGTTCAGCTATTCCTTAATAAACAACTGACCAACCAAACAAACAAACAAATGACAGACTGGGGATAGAGCTACGCAAATTAAACTTGTTTGTTTGTTTACTTTTTAAGAGAATAACTTAAAGGTTTTTCTCAGAATATTTTTAACGTAGCTTTATCCCCAGCCCGTGTCATTTCAATCCACCATCCCAACTGGTCATTCATTCATTCGGTCATTCATTCATTCATCTACTTGCCTATTTATTTAAGTCCGTTTTTAAGTTGGGAATAGTTTTAGTGTCGCTGAAAGGGAACTTCAGACAAAGACGAACGAATGAAGTAAAATTAAAACCTTGGCAAGCATTAAAAATCTTGTTATACAGGATAGGACAAGAAGCAGTTATCTAGCTAGCTAGTCCACTAATGTAGCAGCTTAATCAACCTGACATAGCATAATTACATACAAGGATTCCCAAAGACTATATAATGAAATTTAGCCTTTTAATTAACTCTGGACATCATGCACTGTTTAAACGGCTAACTCTGGGTCAGCACTATAGAGTCAGCTTCGTAGCACGCAATCAGAAAAATGGCTAAACAGCTCTTTTACGGTTGTCTCTGCCAGTTGGATCAAACGTAGGAGGTATTTCTAGAAAGGGCAAAGCTGAAAAATGGTAAAGTGGGTGAGGTGGACACAAGGACAAGGACCTTGACTATTTAAATGCTATTGAGAAATCTTGCTAACGGGAAATGCAGTTACACTGATAGCACGGATAATTCTTGTAACATCCCTTGCAATGACAACCCCAATGTTGGTGTGTGTGTGTGTGTGTGTGTGCGTGATGCCTTTACAATGAAATGATGGATATTAAGTCAATACACAAGCTTCATCTCATCCCCTGAAAATCCAATTTGATTGCACTGGCAATAGGATGCTTTTGAGCCCAGTCCATATGTAGCCCTAACAAGCTGCTCCATGCTACAGTTACAATTCCACTCTCCCAGCCCTTGGCCCCAAAGCAGAAGGAGGCATTATGGGAAATGGAGTTCCAGCTGGCTAGAAGCATGGACACTCATGATTAGCTGGCAGCGCTCCCTCATCCAGCCGAGCAATGATCTGGCAAAGCATGGAAGCCTCCGGAAGCTTAGCAGGAGGGAAATAAATGTAGGGATGAACTAAGATGGGCTTTTAATAAAGGAATACAGTATGCCTTCTTTCACCTGGGGAGATCCATGTTTGTTCTAAATGAAAGTCTGGAATGTGATTAGCATAACCAAATATAAAAGCCTACAGGCGGCTTAATGAGTCTGGGTGAAGGAAATGAAGGAAGTGGAAAAAATGGCCAAGGTGTCACAGATTAAAACTAGAATTAACAAGCTGCCAAATTTCTCTCTTTTTTAATGTTGCTTTTGTGGAAAACAAGTCATTTCATGGCTCTTAGTGGCATTCACTGACAGTTATCAAAGGAGAGCTTTGCTAGACTCAATTATTTATTTATATGGCATATAGCTAACATTCTCAACAGCAATTATTTCAACCAAATATTTTTTTAGACAGAGTTTTCCAAAAATTATTACTTATCAGGCTGTATGAGATGATCCCATGTTGTCCCTGCCAGAATATACCCTGATGATCCTCTAAAGATAGACTTAAGATAGATTAAAGACAATGACTATGCTCTGCTAACATCTTGCAGAAACAAAACATTCTTTAAAGGAAGCTTAAGGTTTTCGTTTCGCAATCACCACAACCATATCTGTAGCTGTCACGTGAGTTTAGCGTCATCCTACCAGTTACTTTTTGCCGACTGCTGTAGCAGCGCTCATACTCTGAGATATTAATCAGGACACTGCCAGAACTTTGTTGTTGACTGTCTTTGGTCGCATCTCACTTTATGTGCTCTTAGACTGCTGGGCTCAACCCTCAATCAAAGAATTCTTTTACAATGTTTGAATTTTGTCTTGCAAAATCGGCCCAAAACCATACAGTGTGAGGCTGGCTTAAGACATCATGTTGCATGACAGATTTTAATAGTAGGTTAGCATGTCAGGTACCATTAACAGACTTGTGTTTACATTAAAGGACCTGTAGTATGTTTCATATTTTGCCTTTTATAGTTATATTCCTTATGCTAATGCCATAAAACTTTACTGAAGTAAAACTTGATTAAAATTACTTCAGCCATAACATTAAAACCACTGACAGATGACGGGAATAACACTGATTCTCATTACAATGGCACCTATCAAGGGGTGGGATAGCAAGGGAACAGTCAGTTCTTGAAGTTGATGTGTTGAAAGCAGGAAAAAAAAGGCAAGTGTAAGGATCTGAGTGACTCTGACAAGGGCCAATCTATGACAGCTAGATGCAATGTTTTCTCATGTTCAATGCAATGTTTTCTCAAGTTCAGTGTTGAGATTTTGTACATGGGAAATAGCATTGCTTTTTTAGAGTGTGGAGGGAAAAATAGTGATACTATATACAGTACATGGTCAGAGAGATTTAGCCGTCCATAACCAATGGAGTGAAAGTGACCTCATCAAAAAGTAAACATGAGGATGTGACAGGAAACAGATAATCAAATACATTGAATCTCTTAGTGAACAACAGGAGTGAATTACAAAAAAAATGAAATAATGAGAAGGCATATCTGGACACATAGAAAGAATATAATGAAGCTTATTTTTGTCGATTTGAGATGGACTGGTGTTCCATCGAGGGTATATTCCCACCTTGTGCTCAGCTGGGATAGGCTCTGGATGACCCTGACCAGGATGAAGCCGTTATTGAAGATTAATGAATGAAAGAATAAATCTTAACCACCAATAAATATACTCTTACATTTATAATTTATTCCAAAAAGCTACTCAAGTAGCTCTAACCTGTAGCGTGTTACTACCCATCCTGGGCTAGCATAGATCAGACTGAATAATAAATAGATTTGCAGATTGCCCCGGCTCTGTTCAGTTAGCCACTTTCACCCTGCTGACTGCCTCCTCGTTTTGATTGGCGTTTTAAGATCGAAGTAAGCACAGGGAGAATATTGACGTTTTCCGCTCAGAAACCCACGGAATCAATGATTAAGACATTAAGTGAGTTACACACAAGCAGAGCTTCATGATAGCAGAAAGATGAATATGCCAGAGGGCTAATAATGAACTCGATGACTTGTAAGTAATGCTTCATCAGATGTTCACTTTTGCGAAGGCGACTTGCCCGGATGATATTAGCTAACCCCATCACTTCAAGCATAAAATCTATATTACCATTTCCACTCCAGCTGTAGCTGGGTTTGGATTAAGCAGACATCGGTACGATGTAGACACACACACACACACACACACACACACACACACCTAACATGGTGTACCCGTTTATTCGATCAAAGAAGCATTGGTATTTATTGGCACTACAATAGCAGGGCAAAAAAAACAAAAAAAAAACAGAGAAAAGCATCTACTCAACAAAGCAGCCAGCTTTTATTTAAGCCCCTCTGGCATGCCTTTGGTACTTTTCTTTCTTTTTTTTTTTTTCAAATGCTCGCTTTATAGTACAACAGCTTGTCAGAGAGGCGAACTTAATTGACAGCCAAGCCTAGCAAAATGGCTTAATACTTTAATGCTCTGCTAATTTGCTAAATAATATGGAAATTCACACTCAAGGCAGCATTCCTCACTAAGCCACCGAGCGTGGGTGGGAAATACTACGCCATTTTGGACAATAGCAGCTTCAGCATGATGTCCCGCATTAACCCATAGAACCCTATGTGAACGTTTTTTGACTTGCTTTATTAACGACGCTTCTAAAATTGCAATACATACATGCTATGCTACACAGGCAGTATGTCACTATTTGACTAATTTTAATACTAATATTAATATTTAATCATTTATTTTTTTTTAATTAATGTATTTTTATGCATGTATATCATACGGTGTGGTTTCTGTGCAAATATCTGGTAACACTTACTATGATGCCCATATTCATACATCATAATAACTGTGCTTATAATTCTTTTATTAATTAGTAAAGATTCCTTATAAGCATATAAGCTCATAAAGCACTAATAATCATGTTGTAACAAAAGGGTCACTATTACTTATAATGTCACGTGA
The DNA here is from genome assembly GCA_022985145.1 of Pangasius djambal. NCBI lineage: Eukaryota > Metazoa > Chordata > Actinopteri > Siluriformes > Pangasiidae > Pangasius > Pangasius djambal. The sequence goes on from CM040979.1 coordinate 27,416,677, forward strand.
TGTACTGTGCAAACTTTATAACTAGTAATGACCTGTCAGGGGGGGAAAAAAATGTATTAATAACATATTTCAAGGTATTCTGTCATTATATCTCATTATTTCAAGATAGTATGTCATTTTTACTTAATATCTCATTATTTTAACATGGTAACTCATTTCAATATATTATGTCATTATCATTTTAAAATAGACAAAATGGCTGCTATAACCATTATGGGATTCTGTCAATTTAAGTGTAAAGAGTCAAAAATCTGACTAGAGCCGAACACGTTTAAGTGAATCACCAGTCAGTAAACGTCTACATGACTGGTTTATTTACTACCTGGAAAATACGGAATAAAAATTATTACTACTATGAGCTAATACACAATACATTCGTCTCATCGATAGATTGTTAAAGATTAAGATGAAATAAGGAGAAAATATGTATATCTAACAAGATAATAACTTACAATAATAACTAGTTCATATATTGCTGTTGTGAGTTATTATCAATACATTACATTACTATTTTGATGTAATATCTCATTTTCTCAACTAGAAATTTCAACTCATAGTTTCTACTTAATAAATTCTTAAGTCAATATATTGATGTCTTGACATCAAAATAGTTTCATATCGTGAAATAAGTTATTACGTCAAAATAACAACATATTCTCTTGACATAGTGAGATATTATGTTGAAATAACAATATCTTTTATTAAGTCAAAAATAATGAGATATTAGGTCTAAAGAATGACACAGCACTTCAGCATGTTTTGCAGTTCAGGGCTTGTGTACTGTCCGACTCTAGATGGGCTAAATCTCAGGAACTTAGACCATGTACAAAGCTGCTTTCCAGATTTCCAGATACTGTATGTTATATATGTTAAGTTCATGGAGATCTCCGTTTCTTTTAGCATCTCAACCTGAAACCAACAGGTTTTCTTTTACCACCAAGAGACACTATTTGGCCACTATTTCTTCCCCAAACTGTTGCCAAACGGTTGGAAGCACACGATTGTATAGAATGTCTTTGTATGCTGTAGCATTACAATTTCCCTTCACTGGAACTAAGAGGCCCAAACCTGTTCCAGCATGACGATGCCCCTGTGCACAAAGCGAGCTCCATGAAGACATGGTGTGTGAAGGTCGGAGTAGAAGAACTCGAGTGTCCTGCACAGAGCCCTGACCTCAACCCCACTGAACACCTTTGGGATGAACAGGAACACCGACTCCACCCCAGACCTCCTCACTAACATCAGTGCCTGATCTCACTAATGCTCTTGTAGCTGAATGAACACAAATCCCCACAGCCACGCTCCAAAGTTTAGTGGAAAGCCTTCCCAGAAGAGTGGAGCTTATTATAACAGCAAAGGGGGACCGAATCTGGAATGGGACGTTCAGCAAGCACATGTGTTGTGTTGGTCAGGTGTCCACATACCTTTGGCAATATTGTGAAGGTTTGAACTCTTGAAAGCCTTGCAAGTTCAACATTCTTAAGGAGAAGCTCAATTCCAATTTCCTGCCTCTTAAGTCTCTGTGCCTATAGTCCAACATAGCATCCATTTCTAATAAACTCAAAAATGTGCTGATCCAAGTGCTGGCATCCGTTTCCTGGCAAGATTAAAGAATACTACACTGTTTTGTGTGCATTTTCTAGACACACAGTGTTGAGAATAAGGCAGTAGTAGGTGTGAGTCAGTCATCCCTCTTGGCTCTTCCTCCCTCTCTCATAGTATTCCCATAGCTCTTGATGCTTTACTCCAAGAGATGGAGGAGTACAGAGAGATTTTTTTTTTCCCCTGCCAAAATTCAGACCAAAGAAAAGAAAAGCTGAGCAGATGTCTCTCATTTTGCCTGCTTGACCCAAGTTGCCAAGGGAGGGTGTTGTACATCTTGGCACTACATTTAAAAAAACTCATATATCACTGTCTAATACATGAACAATACTTTCTTTTGAGATACAATTAACGATCACAGAAACCGAAGCATGTCTGCAGGGGAAGACTGATTTTTTTTAAAGACTCACTGGTTGTGATGTGCTGAATGGACCAGTGTTGCATATCAGTTTCATATTTGTTAAGTGGAACAGTACTCTAATATATATTAATAGCAGGAAATAGCAGTACATTAGAAGTTCTGTGTTAGCAACCAGAAGCTGGAGTTCAAATCCCAGGACTCAACCTTCAATATCAAACACGGCATGCATGTGTTTAAAGGTGGACGTCTAGACACGACTGAAAAGCATTGTGTCAGATGCTTCTACTCAAGAAAAATCTGGCAATTTTGGAGGTGTAAACTACTTGCAGGTAATTTGCATAATCTGTATGGTGCACCCAGGAAATTCTACTTACACAGGTGTGTAACCCAACTCTGAATACACATATCTTTCCCGGGTAAATATTGGCATAACTTTTTGACTTACATTGCCGAATCTGAATACAACCCTAAGATGCCACTGCCTCTTTACAAGAGTTTGCCAACTGCAAAAATTTAAATGAAAACTGGTTGGTGTAATGGTTAAGTACTGGTTGCTATTTAAAGGAAAAGGAAACACATTTTACTCTGATTTACCATACATAACCTTATCTATGCTCTGGACAATAATGCATTAAATGTTAATTGTTTAAAGATACAGAATATTCATTCTGCAGCAATGTCCTGGTTTAGTCAAATCATAATGGGTGAACCTGGAAAGGCTTTGTGACTTCAAATAAGAGATGGTAGATGGATGTTTGCATTTTTCCTAATACTGCAGAGCTACAAGAAGACAAGCGGAAACATCAAGGTACAGGGTTAGAAACACGTGTCTTAAAGTGAAGTGGGAACTACTTGACCTTTTATTCCTCTTTTGATGGTAAAAAAGCACCACTAACGGAAGCTGGCTGACGTTCACTGACTCTAAAGAGCGCAGAGAGAGCACACATATTACGCCGGAATACAGCTCCACAAAAAGCTCTAAACAAACCCAACTGAAAGGGGTATCAGAAATTATTACTCAAATTATATACATAAATGTAGTATAATGTAGTTTACATCTGCTATATGGGAATAACGATAGACCTATTAAAACACCTTGGTTATGCAAAAAGGAAGGCACTGGTTCTCTCTCCTCTCCCTCTGCCCACTCATACATACATACATACATACATATACACACACACACAGTTTCAACCACACACTGCGTCAAGTGACTGAGTTCCAATGAGCCATGTCCTGTGCTCAAGCTCCAAGCTACAATTCAGTGTTGCAGAAACATTTGCTTTAATAGGAAGTAAAAAAAACAAAGAGAACATGGAAACAAAGTGAGTGAGCAAGAAAATATAAATTTCATTCTCAACATATGAATGAATGAACAAATGAATGAATGAACTATCCAATTAACTAACCAGCCAACAAGCCATCCAGCCAACCAATCAATTAATTAATGAACCAACCACTCACTCACTTATGTACTCAGTTAACCAACTAACCAACCAATAAATTAATTAATCAGAACTATCCATCCATCCAAACAATTCGCCAAGTCACCAACAAATTAATCACTCACTTTTTTGATCAACTAATCAACCAGTCATCAACTAGTGAACCTACCATCCAACCAACAAACCAGTCCAACAGCCACCCAGACAACCAACCAGACAAGCAACCAACCAGCCCAACTACAAATCAGCCAAATGCCCAAAAAACCAACCAACCAACCAAGTCAACTGATCAACAAACCACCAGCCAGCCAAGCCAGCCCAACAACCAACAAACCAACTAGCCATCAAATCAATTAACCAGCCAATAATTAAATTAACCAATCAGCCAGTCTAACAACAAACCAACAAGTCCATCAACAAACTAGCCAACCATCAAATCATCAATCAACCAACCAAACATTAAATCAACCAATCACCCAATCAACCAAGCAAGTCAACATCATCAAACAACCAGCCAACCAACAAACCAGCCCACCAACCAAACAAGCCAACCATCCAATTATCAATCAACCAACTAACTATTAAATCATACTATCAGCCAATCACCCAAATAACCAACCATGTCAACTAATCAACAACCAACCATCTAACAAGCCAACCAACCAACCAGTCAACCAAATGACCAACCGATCAACCAGTCAACCAACCAACCAACCAGTCAACCAATCATCCACTCAGTCACTCAACCAATAAATTAATTATTTAATCAGAACTATTCATCCAACAGTTGCACCACCAGCCAACTAATTTCTCATTCAATTGATCAATCAACCAATCACGTACTCCAATCAATCAACCAAGTCAATCAATTAACTGATTAATCATCTAGCCAATCAATCAACCAACCTACCAACCAATCAATCAATACAACTCACTCAAAATATAAATCCAGATCAACTCAACATATTACCCCACTAACAGAACTATGCTTTGCTTGTTCCAAATTTTATTTAGTGGTCCATACTATTGTCATTACTGCTAATGCAATACAGCCTAGACAACTAGGCACCACACATACAAAATCCAACAGTGACCTACAGTTATTTACATTACAGACAATGCTCAGACATTTAACTAACAGCACAGCTGTAACAGCATTTAGCTCCAGCCCAAACACTGCCTCGTTTACCTGTGATAGCCCATTAGAGAGCCTTTAAAATTCATTAGTGTATCATAATCATCTTTGTGATCTCTTTTAGACAGGAGATCTTTAAGCAGTGTTAGAGGTACAACTGCCTTTTTATGGCCCACAAGGAAGCCCAGAAGGGCCATTTACAAAATCAGCACAAGAAACGATGCTGCAGAGTATCAACGTAGAGACACTGTACTCCAGGCATCTTCAGACAGACTGAGAAGCTCTCTCAGATTTCATTCAGAATGACAGACTGTGCTTTTTCTGTTATACATGAACTTCAAAAGCCTTTAAAAAAATGTATTCATTTATTCCTTTTATGTTTTGCACAGGTATGATGGCAGGAGATATGTAAATGTAGGGTGGCCTAGTAAAAGACCCACTTAGTAACCTACTTAATTAACTCATTATATAATTAAAACAAATAATTAAGAGTATCATTTATTTTCCCCTTTCGGAAGGTCACGTGTGTAAGTCCATCACATGCCCTCCTCTGGTTCAAGGAATCTGAATTCTCACATGGATTGCTAGTGTATGTGTATACACAATATACCGATTGTCCAAGAATTCCATTTTCCCATGGGCGGCCATGGCCTATGGGTTATGCAAGCTGAGTTTGGCTATGAAGGCCGTACTGTGAAAGAAAGAGCTGAGCTTTTATAATTTCAACCTCCTAGACCCAAAATCAAGAGAGGTTTGACTATCTGCTCAGGTATACATATAGTATATTCTACTATATATATGATATCGGTCAATATCTATATATTACATACTATTATAAGTCATGTGACTGCAGCTGTGCCAGAGTTATTTATAGTGACCTTTCAGATACTGATATAACAGTAACGACAGCAATGCAGCGTTCTAGCATTCTAGGCCAAGCTCGAGGCAATCCTACGCTGCCTCATGACCAAGAGACTTGGTGATAACATCGAGCACACAGTCCTATTCATTGAGCACGTGCAGCAGCTCGGGCCAAAAGTCAGTCACGAGCAGTGACAGGGAATGGCAAAATACCAGAAAACAGGACATGATATGAAAACATAAAGGCTGAGAACCATTTATAAAAATGTGTAGTGTTGTAGTAGCATTTTTGCGATCAGAAATTCAGAAAATCAGAAATTCAGATATTAAGCAATACAGGACACCAACACAACTGGATGTCAACTAGTGGGCAGCAGTCTGGGTGCAGACCCACCAAAGTATTTCAGTGGACCAAAACCAAGTGGACCAACGTGAAAAATACTGTGACTGAGCCTCTCTCTCTCTCTCTCTCTCTCTATATATATATATATATATATATATATATATATATATATATATATATATACATACACACATATATAAAATAAAACTGGCCAGCATTCAGCAACTCTAACTGTTCAATGCATGAACCATTGCAGCTTCTGTAGCAGGTGCTCTCTTATGGCTTGCTCAAGATTCAAGAGTCTATTGTCATATTTACAGGAAACAGTCTGTTACAGAGTACAATGAAATTCTCCATCCAATTCCATCCAAATTATTTAACTGAAGGCAGCTCACTGGACCAGAGACTCGCTACAGCGTTTGTATCCCAGAAAGGGGAGTTTTCAAAGACTTTTATCATTTTATTTACCCTCTGTTGACTGATTTGTTTTGACGATGAAAATAAAATGGAAGGAGAAGTATGTGTCTATTCTCCCCGTCAAATTCAAAAGACATCTTGTCTGTTGAGTCTGTGGGTTAAAAGTGGCAAAAAACCAAAACATAACCACTTTGAATTGTGTTACTTATAGCCATAAAGTTTGTCACCATTGAGTCATGTTAGTTGCTTATCCAAATCCTTTAAATGCAAGAAATTTTAAGTAATTAGACCTTTACAAAATTTAGTTGAATATCCTTGTCCTATAATTCATAGGGTCGACCCTACACTGTAAACATGATTGAGCTGGTTAGGATAAGCTTAAATGTCACGTTAGCTTCAATGAACACTTCACACGTTGACATTAATTGCCGATCAGCTACCCTATCTTCAGGCCTGTCCGCCCCCATCAGTGCACTTACACTTGATGAGATCTTGCAATTCCAAAATCATATTTTTTTCATGTCAGCTTTGACAAGATTGCATCTGGAAAAGAGCTCACTGTTAATTTCTGTCATTCGTCACCATGATGTACTGACCAATTCAGGATTTTGAACAAAAACTGGAAGAGGATAAAGCCTTTGTAAATTCTTTAGAGAGTCTATGAAACTGTGCATTGGTGTTAAGGGAGAAGGTATAAATATTATTCCACAGTGACAGGAATACCGTTGAGCCTGTCATCCTGCCATCAATCAGCACAGAAAGTCACAACCTAATAACTCTCTTTGAAACCTTATATACATAGATATTGCTGTAATTTTCATGACAGGTTCAAAAGATACACTGACAGAATTTGGCAGAGTCTAACATCTAAACTGAACCACATTTTAAATGTATTTTTTCAGACAATGTTTTCTTACCAAATGTGCTTCATCATTTACCTGTTTTGATGTAATTTGTGAAAATGGATTACATAGAGTCAGGAGTAGGATAAAATTATCTAGTTCTATTCTTGATTTAGCAAGGGTGTCACTTGATAAGGGGGGCAGTCATGGCCTAATGGTTAGAGCATCAGCCTTATAACCCAAAGGTCCTGGCTTCAAGTCTCAGGGCCGGCAGGGCTCGTAGGTGGGGGGAGTGAACAACCAGCACCCTCCTCCACCCTCAATACCACAACTGAGGTGAGACCCCTGAGCAATTATTGTATTTTCATAATTATCTTCTGGGAAGGTACCACTGATTTTAAACAAGCTGCTATAAAGCCTATAATAAAATGTAGATGTAAAAAGAAACAGAAACACAATTTAGGGGAAAAAAATACTAACATGTTTGTCTAAAGTCCTCAAAAGATTGCCCTTGTAACCTGGAAGAAAATCTATTTCATATAATATATTAGCTCAGGTAATATAATATATAATATATATGATATAGCTATATAATAGCTCAGGTGTTCCCCAGGGTTTGGTGTTGGGTCTTATTTTATTTTATTTTTTTCACCTTTTTCTGCTTTGGGGAATATTATTCATCTGTGAGTCATTTATTTCTCATCGCTATGCTGATGAATGTGAGCTTTACATTAATCACAGTCAAATACACAACTCGTTTTATTTTTAGGCTACACAATATCTTCAGGACATACAGTACAGGACAGGAGATCATGACTGGTTGGAGTCTAGTAGCAAATTTGAACTTATTTTCCTTAAAAAAAAAGGGTGTAACCCTAAATTTGTAATAAAATGAACTAAGGACTAAGTGGTTTTTTTCTTCTTCTTTATATTAAAGGCGTGTCGCTCCAACCCGTGCTCTGATGTCTGGACTTAAAAAAAAGAAATTCATTTAATTAAGGTCAAGATTATTCCACAGCTACAACTCCAGTTTATTTGCAAGATGTTCTGCAACATAACTGCATCTGTGTCTTTAATTGTCCCAAATATGATGTGATCAAACTATGGGTGATCAGTAGCCTTCAGAGTAAAGTAAATGAAGATTCCTAAGGCAGGATCTTAAACATTTCCTTTAAACATCATTTTCCATTGTAGGCTCGACCTGCCTTAAGGAGCACATGAGGAGAAACAAAACACAAAACCTTGGGATGTAAATGGCAAAGGCTGCGTAAAAGATGGTACCATGTCCTATCGGCTGTGGTGGGCACCAACTTTTAGGCAGCAGTATCCTGGCATAGTGGCATCAAAGCAGGTGATGCCGGCAGTAAACTAACTGATAAGGAAACCTGGACAGGTCATTGGGACCAATCTGGACTCCCTGGAATCAGTTTTGCAGGACATGATGCTGGCTAAACTGCTGCTTATCATGAACAATGTCTCTCATCCCCCTCCATGAACACCTAGTCATGCAGTGGCACACATTTAGCTCCAGACTGATCCAGATACGGTGCAGCAAAGTGCAGTACAGGAGGTCTTTCATACCCACCGTTATCAGATTGTACAACTCATCCACTCTGTGTTAGCTGTGCAGTAAAGCAACATTTATCACATTCTGCAGCACTGTATTTATTATTATTATTATTATTTATCCTTTCAAGTCTAATAACAGTCACCTTATGATCATCTCCTGGACTACTACCACTTTACTGATTTTCGTTGATACTGAGCATTTTACTTTATTTGATTCTTATTTACTTAGTTTACTGTTGTATAGGTACTGTAATCTGCGTTCTCTGTGTAATCTCTCTGTAGCCTGTGTCCTTGTAATTTGTTGTTTATTGTACTGCTGCAACAAAACAGTTTCCCTCAGGGATCAATAAAGTACTCTAAAAGTAACTAGCTAGCTAATAAAAATTATCAAAATGATTAATGCACAGTGGTCTTTGCAACGGGTTTTCAGCACTGAACTCTTGCCTTTTAAGAGTATTTTCAATTTCCGAAATAAGCCTCTTCAGTCTGCAGTGCTAAATAAACCATTGCATTGTTTTTTTTGTCCTTAGTATGCTATTGTTCCCAATTAAAACAGCTGTCCCTGTTGATCTGGAATGCTCATATCTTTGTCCGTCCATTAGCAGAAATGGCCATGGGCGAGAAACCTCTAAGCAACATTAAAAAAAAATCCATTGCTGTCGGTTCCCATAAGGATCTCTGTCATAAAGGAGAGACACTGTCTGTCCTAAGGCTCATCTTTTTAAAGAGCTATTAGCCTTGTGCTGCAGCCCAGTCCTGTCCTTGAAAGTAATGAAAACAGCATTTCCTGCTCAATGAGAGTCCGAGCTTTGTTGAGCAGTAAACCTTGGCGCACTTTAATCAAAGTGCTGAGATGAGGAAATATTCGGTAGGTTTCTGGTGCTTGGGGGAAGCTACAGGATGGCAATATGCTATTCTTGCATTTTCTCTGGAATAGATCTCCTGATTTTACACTCCGGCAACAATTCGAGCTGCAGCTTGCCACGCAGGGGCGTCTCTGATGACTTCTAAGCTCGGCTCTGATCTTCCCCCTTTTTCCAAGGGGGAAAAAATAGGCGCGAAATCCGCAAGCTGTTAGTAGCGGCAGAGGACATTTTTCCCGCAAATGGCTCCGCAGTTTATCAGATTGCATCTTCCCTAAAGGCAGCATTTTAATATGTTCATCCAACCTAGATTTCTGATTTCAGCACCTTTCCCTAGTAAACAGGACCAATCATTCAGATGTATCAGTTTAAGAGTCTGTCCATTAGGAAGACAGAAATGAGTCAGCTGCCGTTCGGGATGTGACCTCTCAGTCACAGCGAGAGATTCAGGACTGCCACAGAGAGACAGACAGCCAGGTTGGCAGCTTTTGACCATGACTACAATCATGCCATCTGACACAGGGATGGAGGACAGCAGTGTGGGCTGGGCATGTACACAGTTAACAGCCTGATGCCATGGCCTCTGCCTCAATCTCAGGGGCCATACTGTGTTTTGAACAAACCTTAGCCCTGAAGCATGTACTGATTCACAACATTCATACATAATGAGGATGCTTCATAGCTGAAGGCCATGACTGCTCACCTGGGCATGTCTGACAGGGTGTAAGGTGACATCTAAGGCAGGGAGAGGTTGTCAACTGGCAATCCATGGTCTGGATGAAAGCCCAACAAAATATTTGACCAGACCAAAACTTGAAAGCACTTGAAAAATTGCAACAGAGCCGATCAGCTGGGAAAATGGTGGTAGTTCAGCAACTCCAGTTTTCTAAATATAAACCATCACTGTTCGTGGTTTCTGCAGCTGGTCCTCTGCACGGCGTTTACCAACATGACACTTTTACAGCATTTGTCCATCTTTAGTAAGTGCTTGATCCTGGTCAGACAGTTTTAGTGACTAATTTGCGGGGATAGTGGTATTCATCAGATCATCAAGAAATCGAGACTTCAAATCCTAATGATTCCATTGGCAGACATGGCTCTCTGTGTGGGAGGCATGGTGTAAACTCTGTCCCCTGTCAATCACAGGCACACTAGCCAATCCTGGCTGTCTGTGAGCTCGAGTATGCAGAAGAGGGAGGATAGCGCTCTCCCCCGATTGTGAATGTAGTATGAGCAGCAGCCCGGAAAGATGCAGTCAGCTGACTAAGCAGGAAGCACATGTTAGCCTTCACCCTCCCTGGTTTTTAGCTGTTGCTTGATAGGGGAGAGCTGGCTGGGCAGTGGGAATAGGCAGATGACCAAATTGAGGAGAAAATGAGGAAATAACAACTACAAATTGTATCGTTATTTTTCGTGTGTTTTTTTTTTTTTTTATTGTTATTTTTCGTGTGTTGAGTGTGCTTATGTATTTTTATAACCCAGTCTTTTTCTAATGTCTGTAATGTCATGCATTGTAGAGCTGAACCATGGTCCACCTCAGAGGCTCAATATTTATCTATAGACAGTAATTTATTTATTTTTTTACTCAATTCAAGGCATGCAGACTTAGTGTTCAGACGGTGTAGTGCTGCGCTGAAACCTTTTCTTTTTCGAGGTGAGCAAAACAGTCGCTGCTGTGCAAGTCCGACACTAATCTACCAGCTGCTCAGTGACTGTGAAAAGGAAAAGTGAGAAGAACCACAGACAAATGCTTCACAAGTGACTGAATCTGTATTTATATATCTCAGAAGGAGCGAAGATGAGTCACACGCATCCAGACAGAAAAAAAAAAAGAGAGACAGAATCCCCATTTGCAAAGGCGAGCCACGACGCCCGACAGACTGCCAAGTCCACGCTGTTCATTTGAGATATTGTGAATAAATATATACGCTCTGAAACACACACACACACACGGAGAGGCTAACACTACTGAGGAAAGAGAATATTAACATTCGAGTAGATTAGATTTGTGTTGCGGTGTACTCACAAAGTTACTTTTTCCTGACCTAATTGGAATCTGTCACAACATATACTCCTTAATAGCCATCACCGAGCTCGCCTTACAGTGTGTGTGTGTGTGTATGATATCAGAGTTGAAAAATTTCCAAGCTCAATCGTCTCTAAGCGTGCATTTCGCATGCCATTTGCTTCCCCACCGCTAATCATACTCTAACTTCAGAGCTAGCTAACGGAACAGCACTAGCTTCTTCCCCCAGGCTTCCTCCGAGTCCCCTGAGGGAGGCTGCAATATCTGAGAGAAACCGGGTCCGTGACTCACCACTGGATCCTGAGGCCTTACAAACATCTTAAAAGGAGAGTCCAGGAACCTCAGAAGAGCAAGAGGCCAGATCCGGATTCATCCGTATGGAACGAATCCAATCACGAGGAAAAGAAATCGGAGAAGAGAAAAAGCAGCAGCCAAGACGTATCGCAGGTTAAGGAGACAGAACTCTGGAGACTCGCTCAGAGGAAGAGCAGAAAATGAAACGTGGTGATGGTTGAAGGTCAGAGACTACGAAAAAAGGAAAAACTGCATCCACAGAAAGACGAGTGTAATCAGAGACCACACTGTCACAGCTGCGATACACATCACAGCTTTTTTAGAATATGCATTGATTTAATATGTTATATTTTATATCTTATATACTTTTCAAATTTTATATTATAACATAATATAAACTAACGCAAAACTATATTTTGTCAATTTACGTCATTTCATACTTGGATAATTCGGACTCCTTTAAATCTCTTTGTAAATGACATTGTTAGACAAACATATTTTTGGCCATGATTCTTTTTTTCTTTTTCTGTATTCTCTGCTATAGTTCTTTTATTCGTTTTCTTTATTTATCATGATTCTTTCGATTCATTTTTCTTTTTCTGTAAATTTTCAGCCATGAATCTTTTAATTTTCAGTTTTCTCTATTTTTAGCCACGATTTTTTTTTTTTTTTTAATTTTTTTCTTTTGCCATGTTTTTTTTAAAATTCTTTTTTCTGCCTTTTTCTATACATATTTGGCCATGATCTGTCTGTCTGTCTGTCAGCCTGGCCATGATTCTTTTTTTTTTGTTTGTTTTTTCTATTTTTTTGCCAATAATCGTTTTGTCTTTTATCTATCCATCCATCCATCCATCCATTGCTTGTTTCTTTGATTTGGCTTGCCATGATTCTTTTTTTTTGGCAAAGATTCTGTTTACTTATTTCTTGTTCATTCTTTGTTCATTTATTTATCTCTCTCTTTTCTCCTGTTTCATTTTTCTGGCCAAGATTATTTTGTGCACCTCAATTATATTTGAATGGTTCAGTCACCTGTAAGCGCTGTAATTTGTGCTAAATGGTCATTAATTGTGGCTTAAACAGTTATTTTATTATTTTTTTTGTATTTATTTATTTATTTTTGAAATATTGTTTCACACTGCCTGAGATCTCAGCAAGATGCAGGATATTTTAAGCCTCAGAAAGAGTCGCTTTAGACTGAAACTCGGAGGGGGAAGGATGTGAGGGAGACGGCCTGATAACGGTGTTACGCCGGCGCATTTCCAGCCTCCACAGTCTACCGCTGGCTCAGGGATTTTCTTCTGTTTTAATCCATTTTTTGTACGTTTTAATCAGTATTTGTAAGTTCAGACGCCCTGGTGACGTTTATGAGGGCTTGAAGCACAAATGATAGAAAATTCACCTATTAGGGAAATTCACCAATATGTCAGATGACAGGATGGGGTCATAACGTCATCCTGAGAGTGCAAAGTTCAGACACTTCATTATCTACACATCATGCAGACAGCTTCAAAGCTATCCAAAGTAGCCAAATAGCACCGCTAATTAGCCAGCCCAGTGCTATGGGTGTCGTTCTGACTTCTACAGCGGAAAAGTGGCCGTGGATCAAAGTCATCAGAGGATGGAAGTGACCGAGCCAAACCCAGCACTCTCCGTCTGGATGACTTTCATCCTCTGATGACTTTGAAAAATCTGAATCGTGGTCACTCGGTCAGTTTCAGGAAGTTCGCTGCTCTGGACGCAAAGCCGCAGAAAACGCTGACAAAACGCCCACATCACGCAGAGCTGAACATCTGGACCACGCTGCTGCCGAAAGTCACCCAAACACTGAATAGATGTAAGAGGAAAGGACAGAGAACTTAAAAGGTACACAAAAGCAAAAGGTACAACTGATTTCAGGAAAAAAAATATATCGTCATGCGGTGTTACGTCAAGATAAATCTAGTCCAAAAAGTTACTTACAAAAGATCAAAAACGTCTTTTCTCGAATCTGATTGGTCAGAAGGTGTGAATTAATTTTATATAACCTGCACTGACAGGAAGTTCTGGCTATAAAACGACAGGTTACATTAACGCAATTGTTCGGATACGTTGTCGTTTCTATAGTAACAGCTCATACACATGGGTGTTACAGTAATGTCAGTCTGCATCACACCACTCCATCACTGATTATTTTCCTATAACAGCATGCTCCCAAGTGTTTTATTCCTTACTTAATGTGATGAAGCTACACAATCTACACAATCATCACTCTGTACCCATGTGTTAGTGAGAATATCGATCCCAAACTTTTGATCCCAAACTATTTGGCCGAAATAGAGCACAGCAATCACACATTTTTTTTTTTCTTTTTATATATTTTATATCTGGCTAATCCTACCAAGTAATGGACACACATGCATGCCTCTGCTCAGTCAGACCTCACTGGCATCATACATAAAACATGTCTCTTTCTTTCTCCGACACGATATTAGCATATCTTTGTGGAGAAAAAAAATGCCACACACACACACACACACACACACACACACACACACACACACACGGAACCAGGAGTTCCATCGTCCTGCATGTCAGTATGTGTTAGTCTCCGTAAGTAATTTGGTGAGCCACTGAATATCCATCATGTGTGTCACATGTGTGCCAGAACCACTTATTACACCATTCTGTCAGTGAAAACAACACACACACTCTTGTGAGTAAGACAGATGTGGTGATAGGTCACTGAGAGGTTTATGAGTATGACCTGTTACACCTCCTCTCTCACTAGACCGACACTTCACTCATAAACTCACTGAAGAGCTGCAGTGTTTTACTGACCTGTCACAACCCTGCGCACTACACTGCCCCGGAGATTTAAGACCAGACCCTCGTGCCAAGGTCACCGACACACACAAACACACTCATGCAGACTCTCACAAACACACACACACACACACACACACACATTTGAGGTCATATTTGACAGCTGTCCCTCGCTGCTTTCGTCTGCTCTCTGACATAGAATCGCTGCTTTAAATCTACATGAGGAGGTGGCAAGGTCTTGGAGAAATAAATAAATAAGATTTGGTACACACACGAGCGCTCTGGCACACACACGGCTGCTCTGGCGCACACACGGCTGCTCTGGCACACACACGGCTGCTCTGGCACACACACGACTGAGGAAAGCGTCACGACTCAGAGGTGACACTTTTGCATTATAGAGTTGATGAAGCTTGAAACACACTGTACAGGTCACATGACAGCATACGCAGTAAGAATAATAAGAAATAAAAATAAGTTGACAGTCAACTGAAAATGACCAAAAGGAGAGGAGAAGGGAAAAGAAGACAGGATGAGCAATCTTTTCAGAAAAGAACAAAAGAAAAGAGAAGAGAATGTGGAGAAGGGGTAAAGAAAAGAGAAAATAAAGAAAAGAGGAAGGGAAGTAAAGAAAAGTGATGAAAAGCAAAGAAGAGAACAGAAGAGAAGAGAATGTGAAGAAAAGAGAAGAGAAGAAAGAAAATAAAAAGAGAAGAGAAGATGAGTGATGGATAAGATAAGAGAAGGGCCAAGAAGAGAAGAGAACAGAACAGAACATGAGTGATGGGGAAGGAAAGAGAAGAGAAGGGAAGAGAAGAGAAGAGGAGTGATGGAGAAGAGAAGAGAAGAGAAGAGAAGAGAAGAGAAGAGAAGAGAAGAGAAGAGAAGAGAAGAGAAGAGGAGTGATGGAGAAGGGAAGAGAAGAGAATAGAAGTGATGGAGAAGGGAAGAGAAGAGAATAGGAGTGATGGAGAAGAGAAGAGAAGAGAAGAGAAGAGAAGAGAAGAGAAGGGAAGAGAAGAGAAGAGAAGAGAAGAGAAGAGAAGAGAAGAGGAGGGAAGGAGAAGAGAAGAGAAGAGAAGAGAAGAGAAGAGAAGAGAAGAGAAGAGAAGAGAAGAGGAGGGAAAGAGAAGAGAAGAGAAGAGAAGAGAAGAGAAGAGAAGAGGAGTGATGGAGAAGGGAAGGGAAGAGAAGAGAAGAGAAGTGTAAGAAACTGGGTGGAGATAAAAGGGATCAGAGACGTACTGAAGGGAAGTTCAGAGGCAGCTCGTTGGATGTGTCACCTGGAGGCAGCTCACACTTCTGCAGTCCCCTCACTCTTAGCTTGTTTATCAGGACGCGGCTGGTTTTATGGAACAGATGCATTTTTAGGTGTTTTTATCTACATTCTGAACTCAGATCCCTTTATCGATCGCAGATTCTCCAGGCTTCTGTGCGAGGCGTTGCTCAGGATTTACTATCCAGCCTGCAGGCAGTACTAAGTGAAAGCATCACTCCATCTACCTGCTCTGTTCCTCCACCAGGAGAAGACCCAGAGTCACCAACAACAACAGAACACAACAAAAGAAAAGCAGCAACTGATTTCCTCCAAGAGCAGCATACAAACATGCCCCTTAATTCCACTTCACAAGGCAGTAAAATATAAAGAGGAAATAAAAAAAATGAAAAACAAGAAAGACTCTTCACCTGCACACTCCTACTCCCTTTGTAGGTAGATATATAGAGAGGTCTGTGGACACACAGAGTGGGCGAGGTTCATGCATATACACACACACACACACACTCATACTCTTACACACACCTACCTTTAACACTTCCTTTGAGGATGGACCTTGCTCTCAAACAGAAAACTTTCAACACTTTGTGACCTCGAAATGTCTCGCTAGAAGTTTCAGCCATGTCAAAATCAAATAAATCAAATAAAATTTCAGGAAATTGAGAGCAGTTTGCTTCCACTGGCGTCTTCAATCATCGGTGCTGGTAAAAAGCTCGAAGAAATCCTGATGGTCAGTAAATAAAATAAATAAAAAATAAAATACAGTTGGAAAAAGATTGGAAAAAAGTAAATATTGGTTAAGATAAAAAGAGTAAATTCAGGATAAAACATTGTTAAAAATATTTCTAATAGTGAGTTCAACAAAAGTGAAAATACTTATTTAATTCATTTATTTTTATTTATTTTTAATATTTCAACACTTTTTTTATCCAATTAAATGTATAAATTTAGGTCCTATCAACTACAGGGAAATTATTTTAGTTTGATCATCTAAAATCTAAATTATTAGGCAAGTCATCTGAAAAAAAAAGCATTGTCATATTAAAAAAAATATATTATGTAAGGAGTCTCCAGTACCAGCATCTTGTAACAGTCAGAGTTTATTTTTATTTTTTTGTCTTATTCACTTCAAAAGAGAGAGAAAAAAAAGCAGAGGTTGGTGAGGGAAGAAAAACTGATAACAAAAAAGTAATTTGTTTTCTGGACATTCGACAACATTAAATGTAACTATAAATGGATAAAATGTACAGCGTGAAGTTAATACATGAATAAAAATAATAATAGTACGTGGTATAAGAGCATTAAAACACTTCAGGAAGTGCTGTTATGGGAAAATAATCATCAACTAAAAATGTTCACTTCCTGTTTTCTGTGTAATACAATTTGTCTTAGCTTCTACTTATGCACAGGAAACAGGAAGTGAAGCTAACTGGTCTGTTGTGTTTTTCTACTTAGTTGTTTTTGTTTGTTTGTTTTTTTGTCTTAAACATGAACGAAGTCGGACAAGCCATATTTTTCTGGTTCGTCACTGTTCTGCTCCTGATGACCCGGCTTACGTGTGCTGAGAGCTGAAATAGAGCAAAAATCCTGGAACTTGGGAACTGGTGACCCCAATGACACGCAATACTGTGTTGATCTGAACTCATATCTCTCCGAAAAAATGAACATATTTCTGCCAGGTCTTTTCTTTGTCAGAGTTAAAAAAAAAAAAAAATGAAGTGAGAAAAGAAAAGATGGGGAGTGAGGGGAGTGTGTGGGAGGGAGTGGGCGTAAGATGTGGGACTGCTACAAGAGACAGAAGGAAAAGAAAAAGAATGAGAGGAGACTGGCGTTAGTATGGCGAGGCATCCCGTACACTGAGACGGCGCTCGAGCCCTCGCAGCAGATGGCTCCCCAGCCGTCCAAGTGCAGGAGGAGAGACGGAGTGTGTATCGGTGAACCAGGCCTCCTGTGGCTTCCACAAATGGCACCAGAAGCATGACAAGAAAGACTTAACAGGCTAACCAAGGGGCTGGTTGTCTCTAAAAAAATGATCCCAGTGTATCTTGGGTTCGAAAAATCCAGATAAAATCCAGAATATTCCAGAAACCTCAAAAATCTGAGAGGAAGAAATTACATGTTGTATTCAGAGTTTATTTTAGCATGCATAGTGAGGACTTGATACTGAATCTACGCACATTCAGACTACAGACTTAAGTGCTATTCAGAAGTTACGAGGGAGTTACACAGTGGGGGCGTAACAGAGGCGTGTCCAGAGAGTTAAAACATGCTTAAAGGCAAGTGCTTGTGGTTATAGATGGTGGTCCAGACACTATTAAAAAGCCCTGTTTGCATTTTCTATCCTTCCGAAGCTGAGTTAGGAGCCCGGAAACATGTCTTAAGCATGCGCGTAACCTGACTCTGAATACACGTAACTTTCCCAGAGCATCTCACTGTGTTACACTGCCCTGTGATGCAGCATGAGTAGCTGATGGCTGGCTTCACGTGTCTTGGAGGAAGCATTCATACCCTAGTAGATAGCTGTTGTATGATAGGGGAGAGATAGTTGGCGGGTGGGGACTGGCAGGTGATCAAATTCAGGAGAAACTAAAGGGGAAAATTGACGTAACTATTGGACTTAAGCTGGCAGCTTTGAACACGGCTCTAGGTGCTGTAGCGGAAACGCTATCTGTCGATACCACGTCGAGCTCCACTGCTCTGCTGTTCTGCTCCTGTTCCTCCTGGCATTTGTAAAGGGCAAATTTGTAAAGGGTGGTGAGGAGCTCACACCTCCATCTGCATACAGCAGACTTCAGATTGGGCACTGAACTTAACACACTCTTGCAACAGTAAAATGTTGCAAAGTTTAAGGTTAAGAGAAGGCATTTGTAGGCTGTGTTTCACAAGCGTGGCCTTCAGTCACAGAAAAGGTTACTGAGGAGAAGGGAATTCTTTAAGTGTACTATAAAAAGCGGTCAGCACAAACACACGCACTCGGCACTCAACACGCAGCACGCTAGCACATAAACAAGGGAACAGCTGGCTATGGTGTATACCAGAGAGCATGAAATACCTACTGCCATTCGTTTACTGTGTCTAGAGTAGTGTGGATTCTCTGGAGCCAGACTCGCTGCCTGCCAAGCGGAGCAACAGTGTGTGTGTGTATGTGTGTGTGTGTGGAAGCTGATATTAATGATATGATATTAAGGTCCCATGGCTCACGCAATGTGTTTTCACTGCAGGAGTTTGGCACGCACTCTCAGCACTACGTAATCCCCTGCACAGTGCAACAGGGAGCACACCTGTCCAAACTGCGTAAACAAACACACACACACTCGCAAAATCAGCTCAAGATGGCATACCATGAGGCAGAAATGAAGAGAAAGGGAAGGCTGTGGCCACTTTGCAAGTCACGCCCACCTTAGCGATGCACAGTTATAGAACAAAGCTCATCATCATACATGCCTAGCGTGTGTTATTCCTCCAACTCCATCAGTGTGTGACCAAAGGAGTGTTGTTAGGTGGACATTTTTTTTATTTGGCACCACATTAACTACACTGCATTTCAGTGTCACTGCCTTGCTGAGGATGGCCCACCCCTCAAATCATATCTGTTCAGTCGTGTACCTGTGAAGCTGCAAAAACAACTAAAAACAAATAATAAAATTCACTGCTAACATATTTTCAACTGAGGGAAGGACGGTCCATCTTTCAACAGCTCAAATTTACACATGAATTTGATCATACAGTTATGCCAAATATGAAACTGATGAAAAAGGAAGTCTGTGGAAGCTACGTCTCATACAATCAGATTAAACTGTACTCTACATTGATGAATAACGGCCAATCAGAGAGGGGATGTGGATGGATGAGGATTTGGATGAGTAGGCGAGCATTTAGTGCTGCCCCGTATATGAAACGTTAGCTAAAAATCTGACCATGGCAATACAGTAATAACGAGAATCCAAAACTATGTAGTGCCTTTTTCAAAGCCAAGGTTACTAGAGAATTAAGTTCAGAGCAAGCATTACAACCAAAATTGCAAAGTACAGTACATAAGGACAGAAACTGCTGAAATGTGCAATGCTGTGGCCTTCAAGTACTTTGAGAAAGCTCGTTCTGCAGATATCCACTGCATTCCTATTGAAAGGGAGCTAAATAGGTGGGAAACATTTTTTGGGCAGCATTTGTGCACTCCCAAGATAAAGCATATAAAAGTTCCTTTTAGAAAATTATTCATCCTCAGTGTAGGCAATCCCATAATTCTGTTCCCCAGATCAGTGGTCCATGAAAGTTTCAACAAATATGGTGCACCAAATTGCCGTTTGGACCAAGAAGTAGCCTACATTTACAAATGTAATTGTTGTAATGGAATTACTTGTCCTGTAGCTAACATGGTTATACAAAACTAGCTAAAGTAACCTTGCAGCTTACATAGCTATGTAACTTTCTAGCTGCTAGCTTACTAGTTAGCCTTACTTACTTATAAGTGGCATTACTTGGAGATCGATCCTCAAGTGAGCTAATGAGCTCTACTTCAAGTACCGGACGATGAGCAAGGTACCGATAAAGGATAAAGGTACTAAGGCATCAGCAAAGCACTCATTCATCTTCACTGAGTGCTTTAACCTTTTCAGGGTGGCAGTGGATCTGGAGAGTATCTCGGGATCAACTGAGAGTCGTTAATCCACCTACCATCAAGTTTTGGGAGATGGCATGAAACCAGAGAACCCAGAGGAAACCAGGGACCCGGGGAACTATGATGTGGCGACACTACATGCTGTACCAACATACCACCCTAGAGGATGAGTGTGAACAGAGATGAGAATGAGGAAGAGAAGGAACGATTAGTGAGAGGGGATTGATGCAGTATGTGTGTTAGGGATGAGTGCATAGATGTGTATGAAAGAGATACTGGAGACTGTAGGGGTGAGAATTGGGTGAGGGCTGATTGTCGAGGGGGCATGGAGAGATGGAGGTAGTTGTGGCCCAGCAGTTAGGGCTCTGGACTACCACTCAGGAGGTTGTAAGATTGCATCTCCATGCCTTCAAGCTGCCACTGGGTCCCTGAGCAAGGCTCTTAACCCCCATCTGATCGGCTTGACTGTAAGTCTCTCTGGATAAACGCTGGGTATGTTAAATGGTACATGAAGATGGGTATCTTAGGTGTAGCAGGGGTACAGTAGTGGGGTGAGGAGGTAGGGGACAGAGTGATCTGTGATGGGGTGAGTGTGGATGAGTGGATACGGGGCAGCTGGCCACTGCTAATTTGCCATCTGGGAAAGCAGCTCAGCCAGGAAGCTAATCAGACCATCCATCACTCAGATACCTGACAGGGGCAATTAGTCCACCTTCCTGCTCTCTGTCGCACTGCCCTCCCTCATCTGTTTCTCTTCTCCTTTTTCCTTCACTTCTCTTCCATTGCATCTTCCTGTACTCTCAGTTCTACTACTCTCTGCTCCTTCTCTCCTCTCCCACATATGTATCTCCTGGTGAGATCTCCTCCCTGTTCTCTTCCTCTCTTCCAGCACACCTTTCTTGTCTTCCTCTCTCCTTCAACATCTCTCTTCATCTCCTTTCTTCTCACGTCTCCTCTCCTTGTCATCTTTCTTATCTTCTATCCCATATACATATCTATCTCCTTGTCCTCTCCTTTTCCCTTTCTATTTTCTCCCTCCACATCTCTTCCTGTTCTCCTAGACTTTTCTCCTCTTCTCTTCCAATTTATTTCTCTTACTCCTCTTCCCTTTCTCTTTCTCTTCTCTCCCACATACATAGTAACTCCCCTTCCTCTCCTTTCTTATACCATGCTTTGCGTGTCTTTTCTTTCTTCCTCTCTCCTTCCATATCTTCCTCTTCTTGTTTCTCTTATACCTTGCTCCTCTTCCTCTTATTTTCATTTCACTCTCCTTCATTTTCTTATCTCATTTTCACCCCATCTCTCTTCTCCCTCTCCTCATCTCCTTCTTCTTATTTCCTTTCTATCTTTCATCGTCTCTTCGTTCCCTGTCCACCTGTCTTCTGTCTTCCTTGCTTCCCTGCTACTTATCTTCCATGTCTTTCTTCCACTCTTCTCTATTCACATAGTGCTTCCTCTTCCTGATCTCTCTCTTCTTCCTCTCACCTCTCTTTCTCAATATTTTTCTCACTTTTCTACCTCTCTCCTTCTTACACATAATTCTTCTCTTCATTTCCTTTCTTTAACATTGTTCTCTCTTCTCCTCTTCTCTGTTCTCTCATCTTCCTTTCTCAGCTCTTCCTCCATACTTTTCCTCTTCCCTCCCCCACATTCCTTCCTGCTGTCCACCTTCATTCCTTTCTTCTAAATTTCTTCCTCTTCTTCCTTTGGCAGAGATTTTACAGCTGGCCAACACAGCCCGAGCATATCTAAGTAAGAGATTTGTCACTTGTGAAACCTGGACCGCATCTACGGTGAAACATCTACGCCAAGGAATAGTCCGCATTACGAGACCCTATTATTGAGGACAGGAAACAACGTGGGTGGACAAAGTATTCGTCCTCCCCCTCACATTATAAGAATGCAAACACAACAAAAAGCTTGAGAATCTCACCAGGAGAATAACTTGAAAGATACTACAGAGAAAAGCAAAACAGATCAATGGAAAGACAGGACAAGCCAGAGGGAGTGTGTGTGAGTGTGTGAAAGTCTGAAAGCAGCACTTTCCGTTCAGGAGTAAATAAGAAAGCATGGAATTATGCATACACATTCAGCGGGCTCGATTATTAATGCTGGAGGTGCATGATGGAGACAGTGCAATGAGAAAAAAAAAAATATTAAAATGCAGCCTGATCCAGTGCATCAACTCATTCCTCAAAAGAGTCTGTTCAGTACAACGGGAGAACATTACATCATCTGGTTTGCTTTCCATCACTCCTTCACTTTTTCACTTCTCTTATCTGGATGGAATCTGAAGACACGTCAACTATATTATTCCTAAAAAAAAAAAAAAAAATGTAACTAAGCAACAGTTCGCTAAATGTAAAAATGTCTGTTTTTACAATACATTTGTGTCAAAATATTATTTATACTGTATATATATATACATATCTGCATAGTACAGATAGCAAAGGTTGAGTGATAAAGTAATTTACTAAAGATCAGTGATGGCATTCGAAGAAAGTCAGAGAAAATGAAGGTCTAAGATGGCATGAGGTGGCTCGGTGATGGTAATGTCGCTTCCCAGCCACGACAGGTGTTCAGGCTAATGTTTTGGACGACAGCTTTAAGTTTATTAAAAAGGTCTGCTTTCTTAATTATATTTCTCCTTTGACTTGGATCACTCATGAAGCGCAAACCATGGACTGAGAAAGCAAAAAACAACAAAAAACAAAAAAAACATCCATTTTATGAATCGCTTTAACCAAAGCCCTTCTCAGCTGCAGCTCCTCATTAGCGATCGATGAGTAGAGCTCAGACTTCAAACCAATACAGACTAACAGCAGTCACAGCGATACTGTGATTAGTGGCGGTGTGGTCACAGGCAGGAGCCATTAGCATGATTATCACTCATTAGTGTCAGAGACGAGGAGACTAAAGCCCAATCTACTCAACTCCGGGACCAACCGCTGATCCTCCACATCGAGGCGAGGAGAGAGAAAACTCCAAAAGGCAAAACAGCTTTTCACAGGACACGGTGAAACACAGAGAGTGTGTTTTCTTTTGAAATTGGTTTATTCACTGGCCTTCATCTTCGTCTAGGAAAACGGTGCAAGACTAACACAATACTCATCGGTTTCTGCTGTAGTTAAAATGCACGGTATAGTCTGGTGTGATCGAAGAACATCCTGGGACAGGAAACTCTAGAAAGATCTAAGTACATACACTGCCCTCCAAAAGTTTGGAAACGCCTGAACAAAATAGGGTTTTTGGGCAATATCAGCATAAATCCTCTTTAGTTAGTGACCATTTTGTATTGATAATAAGGGACAACACAAACTATGAAAACATATTTTATTAAATAAAAAGTTTATGAACATAAACATGAACATAACATAGAAAAATACTCAAATTTTGG
>CM040979.1:27454651-27469234 GCA_022985145.1 Pangasius djambal
ACACACAAAATGAAGTCTTTTAGTCTGTCTCTAGGCACACAGAGTAACAGTAAGCACTTGCAGCTGACCCTAAAAGATACACACACACACACACACACACACACACACACACATACACACAAAATGAAGTCTTTTAGTCTGTCTCTAGGCACACAGAGTAACAGTAAGCACTTGCAGCTGACACAAACAGATACACACATACACACACACACACACGTTGTTATGATAGCAGCATCTGATACTGCCAAACAGTGGCTCATTAAATCCAGAGTGAGTGCGTGTGTGTGTGTGTGTGGGATCACACAAATATCTCCGTGTTACTTCTGACTCGTAGAGCTTATCAGTGGACAGCACTGAGACTGCAGGGAGAAGGTCAGCGTCTTACCTGCAAAACAGAGAGAGAGAGAGAGAAGGAAAAACATGTTAGATCCCACCTGAAGCCCATCCATCACTGTCTATATCCTTTACGTTACTCTGCTAACACTGCTCAATTTCTGTTCCAACAAAAACAATCTCTGAGTTTGTCCTATCATACGTGTGTTTTCGGTGAGTGTAGACTGCAGCGTGCACTGTGGACCTGCTCTGACATTCATGCACACCTGCAATTTCAGCTCAGCACCTTTTTTTTTTTTACTCAAAGCAATCAGTCGTTTTGTAAAGCAGTCATCCCTAATCCTGGCGCAGAGGCCGTGATGCAAACCCCACCGCGGCCTTCGCTCAACGCTCGGCCACGTTGCATATTTGACTTGGCAGTGATGGCTAAATGCAATCTCGCTGCTCAGGTCTCCAGGGAGACAGCTTTGGCGTTTAACACATCTGGACTTTCCAACACACACTTGAACATGGGGATAAACTGTGATGGAAAACAACTTGAGTATTAGTTCAACATAGCACATCTAAAGCAGCAACGATTCAATATGACATTATGTACCGAGGCCATACCTCTTGTACTGGAACTGAAAGGTACAGAGGCCACACCTTCTTTATCAGCACTGGAAGGTATAGAGAACATGCCTTCATCACTGGGTCCAACAGGCATAGAGGCTACGCCTCTTTTACTGGCACTGGAAGGTACAGAGGTCATGCCTACTTTAGTGGCACTGAAAGGTAGAGAGGCCACACCTCATTTAGGACTAACAGGTACTGAGGCCACAACTACTTTAATGGCACTAGATGGTACAGAATTGGCACCTCTTTCACTAGCAGTGACAGGTATTAAGGTCATGCCTCCTTCACTAGCACTGACTGGTATTGAAACTTACAGAGGCCACACCCCCTTCAGTGTGATTGAGAGGCACAAAGCAACGACGTCTTCAGTAGCAGTGACAGAACCCGAGGCCATATCTCTTCCAGTGGGACCAACAGATACAGAGGCCACACCTCCTCTTCTGGGAGGCCATAGATCATAGCCTCCGTGTCCTGACTCAGGCTAAAGTTAATATTCCATCATCTGTGTATTGGATCTTCTGTCATGATGATGAATGAGTGAACAGATGAGATGTGCGAGAAAGAAAAACGCAGATGAGTAGTCCTGCATGTACTAGAATAACACTGAGATGCAGTTTACACCTGTTCGTTTTGTTCATCCTGAGCATCAAAATTATATCCGGAAATTATCCACATAAAATTGCAGGTTTAAATGCACTCGTCATATTTAAAACATATCTGAATTGAATGACTGCTCAACCCACTTCTGGAGACACATTCAGGCAGATATAATGTACTGTGCAGGTAAGTGCAGTCATCTCTTAAACCCCTCGTAATATTCTGTATTAAAACCTAGCCCATGTGCTTTATTAGTGTTAGTGTAGATTACAAAAAAGCTCATATTATTTGTGATGCCAAAACCATCATTTGCTCAAAATAACTGGAAACAAAGGATAACACAAGAAATCAGTCAAACAGGTTTGTATATTAGGTGTGAGTCAGATTACTTCTCTAGGGAAACTCTTAAAGTTTCTAAGTGGAATCTTACAACACAGGGGTTTCCTTTTTTTTTAAAGAAAGCTAGAAAGCTATTAATCATCCAAAGAACCTCTGACAAACCCTTTAATCTAGTCATGTAGACGTCACCTGGAGCTTGGTTTAAAATGGCTCCCAAGTGGTATCACTGGGAGACTGTGAGTCTGAATACATACAATGCCACAGCCATACATGGGCAAAACTGGCTCTCTGGGAGGGATGGATGGATGGATGGGATGGTATATTCTCTCTCCACTGTCAATCAGAACAGCACTAGCATGTGTGAGCTCATGCATGTGAAATAATCTGAGCATGAGCAGCAACCTGAAAGATGTGGTGGCAGAGGAAGCACATGCTAGCCTTTAGCCTCCCTGGTGTGTAGCTGTTGAGTGATAGGAGAGAGCTGGCTAGTGATTTGGGAATTGGCAAATGACCAAATTGGGAGAAAAAAAAAAAAGTTAAGTATAGTTTTGAGCTGCTCATGCTGGCCAGAAACCCCTCAATATTCTGTACCAAACATTGACGCAGAAATATCAAATATATCAAACACTGACCAATAAATCTGCAGACTGGAGCTGAACTGCACAAACTGAGGCCTACTTTGAATCAAGGCTATAAAAGAGTCAATATAACCCCATCAATGGAACAATTGATAGTGCAATAAAACCACAGACATAGATAATCTTCAAGCCAATTATCACCTTCTGCCAATCCAATGTGATCTCATAATTGTAAATTTGTCTGCCAACACAATGCCAAGTTGTATAAAAGGTTGCAAATGGTTACAGCTAAGGCAAGAGGGTGGAGATAACAGCTGTACCAAACCTGGTGTCTTTATGTGTATATAAAATGATGAAAACCCTCATTCTTTTTATAATTTGTTTGATCACGGCGGCGTCGAGGCAGCATCAGGGAACCCAGTTCGATCTTGAGCTCGGGTTATTGTCTGTGCTTGGTTTCACATGTTCACAGGTTTCCTCCCGCCTCCAAGTAGTTAGATTGGTGACTCTAAATTACCTTCAGATGTGAACGCGTGTGTTTAGACTGGCCGCCCATCTATGGTGTATTCCTACCTCACGCCTATCCCAGGATAGACTCTGGATCACGACTGTGACCAGGATAAAGCACTTAATGCAGATGAGATAACAATGCCGTAGTTGATACCGAGACTGAAGGTGACATTCAGTGACAAAGCCTTGATTGTGGAAACAAATAGAGCGTAGAAGATTCATACTGTAGTCCGACAATCCACCACGGAACATTTTAACACTCGGCCTTAATGAGGTGCTATCAGAAATCGAAAGCTGTGCTTCTGGGAGTAGAGAGGGAAGAGGTATGGAGATTGTTTGTGCTAAAACCATTTGGCATGCCAGTATTTCCATTAAAAGTCCTCGCTGCCAGACATCCATCAGACGGCAGATCGCCACAGTGGAACTTCACTGAGATCAGGGTTTACAAGAAGAAACTCAAAAAGAAATAGAGAGAGAGGGGAGGTGGAGTAGAAAGCAGCCATCCTCTACAGTTCCTATTGATTCTCCATTAGCTCACACCAACCTTGGTTAAATCAGTCCACTTTGTGTTCTCCACGTCTCGGGCCATGCAATCTTAATTAATTCTGATCCAAGGCCAAGGAAGTAAATTACTCTCTCTGCTCAATGACCGGCACTTAATTTGTCCGGCACAGCTTGGTTTTAATGTCTACTCAATCTCCCATTCCACAAAGCAACTCTCGTTCTCTGTTTATCACCAATTGTAAACTGAAGTGTTATCTGTTTAAAATCTGATGCCAGTGTTGAAATTACACATATGATTCTCATCAGGTTACTTGGTAAGTATCTGTTTAGCGTTTAGTATCTGTGCAGTGCTCCAAATATTTGTATCTGTATCTGGATTTAAATCTGAAGTGGTTGTGGTCTAAATTGGATGTGTTTTTTTTAATATATATTTTTTTTCAATTAGATTTTTTTTTTTAACCCTATGCTCCCAGAAACACTAGACAACACTGGAAAAAGTCAGATGTAGAAAAGTCAGCATGGTCCGTGATTCCTCAGCTGCTAGAGATGGAATCGCTCTTGCGTCATTATTATTTTTGTTTGTAGTTCTAGCTCTTAGACAGCTTCTTGCTTTTAACAGCTTATCTGTTCATTCCAAACAATCCTAATATATATATATATATATATATATATATATATATATATATATATATATATATATATATATATATATACACATACATACATATATATATATATATGGAAATGAACCAGATGGTCCACATTTGAATGTCTGGAATGGACCACCCTGAATATTACTATCTATTATTCTATCTATCTACTAACTATATATATATATTAAAACATTATAATGTAAATAAAGATTAGCAATGCTGTAAAGAAACTACAGACCAATCCTCAGTGCTTAGTACGAAGTTGAGAAATTGCAAATTCACATGATTTAGCTAAATCACGAGGAAAGTTAAAATGGTTGACAGACAAGCCTGACAACACAGCTGACCTTTCACAGTAAATGACATGGATTAGCAAATCACAGTACAAATCATTTCAAAGACAAATTAGGTTTTAATCTCTGTAATTTTCCTTAACCCTAATACAAACTCCAAGCATGCCGTTACAGGAAATTAATCCATGACTGGGTGGGATGAAGTGGCCCGATGTGAAGCGGACTTGCTGTTACCACCCTGAATTTGATTACTAGCAGCACGTCTCTAAAAGTATTTGATTCCTCTTTTTTTTCCCAACCTGCAACCTGGCAATGATTTTAGTTTATTAATGAACATTTGAGCACATTGCTATAAGCCTGTGATTTGGATTATGGCCAGCAGTACTGTCGGAGCTGTTCTGTTACGGAAAATGAATCGACAACTTCTGACCAATCAGATATCAGAATTCAACAGCACTATAATATTGCACTTTCCTCCCCCCTCACCTAGCTATCATCATGCAAAAAAAACATTAAGCTAGCACCCATTTTCACAATCAAGTCAAATCTTGTAGGTTAAAAAAATCTAGCCATGATTGATTTCCAGTCTAATTATTGTCTTTGACTTGGAAATAGGTGAGGATATAAAAGAAAAATGTTATCATTTCCATGTTGCCCTGGAGATTTGTTTGTAGTATAGGGCTAAATGTGTTCATTTTCATTAACATTTACATACTTTACGTATTACAAATGTTTTAGGTTTTTTTTTTGGTACGGGTGAAATTTTGCAGCCAAATATCCCCCAAACAAATCCATACATCAAACCATCATTCATCATATTAAATCCAGTGGCAACTCTTTTCTTATATTTGCTACAAAATCTGTGTGCAAATTGCACTACACGGACGATAATCAAACTCTTAAAATAACAATCTTTCCGAACGGGAAACAATAAAGATGCCTGGTTAGACGTTTCCGAACAGCTTGACGTTTAGGTACTCTCCTTCTTATTGCCTGACCTCTAGGGGCACTGATGCTTAGCGCAGCCACTCTATCTGGCACGACAACGGCAGCGGGATGAAGGAGGCAGGGCGAACGGTGACAAACCAGGGTAATAACTCCTGCTGTGTGGGCTGCAAAGGGCAAGCCTTCACCCCTCACCAGGAACGGAGCCAATATCGCCCAGCGCTGTGCATCCTTCCCACTCCTGATGGAATTGGCTGGCTGCAATAATAATTTGAATTTCACGCCCCGGTGCTCTGGCCAGGACGAACAGGCTGAGAACGGGCATAAATTAGCCGTGCCGTGCCCACTGATCAATGAGAGAGCCATTCCGGACCTATTGACCTGCCTTTTTCAGCAGGTAATCAAGGTAATAACATACCACACTCACTTTTATGGGCGGACCTAACCTGTGGGATGAAGAGCTCTTTAGTCACTAGGCTACATTGTTTAGTGGTTTCACTCCTCCAATTTGTCTGATTGGAGTAATGAGGTAATTATCGTGCCTTCATTGAGGTGAATCAGACGTAGTTTGCATTTTCAATCACAGGCACTGGAATGAGAGAACATTTTTTTGGAATTGGAAATGTTCAAATATAAAAAGACGTATCGGTGTTCTTTTTCGGACTTGATTTGTTTATATTTAAGCTTTATTATAGTTTTTTTTTATCTGCAATGTAAGTCATTTTTTGTGTGAACTCAAATCCGCAGCTTTTTTTTTTTAATATCGTGTAGTCATGTTTTTAGCTATTTATATTTTCTGGTATTTTTTTTTAAAGTAAAGGGCTCTAGTTTTTTTAAAAAAATGAATCATTTTAAAGATCTGCAGTCTTTAAAAGATAAAAATACTGGCTGAGTTACAACACCACAATATCAGCTGATACTCAAGGTTTCAGTATCGGTATCAGTATCAGAAAAGAAAGAGTGGTATCGTGCCATCTCTAGTTGACGGGGATTAGCCACCATAAACACATCTACAAGGCACACATTTTTCAATGGAAACAATAAAAATACAGATCCGCTTTTGGCAAAACACTTCACAAGTGCTATGATCTGAGTACTTTGATCATTACTGTCAAATGCACAGCTTTTATTCAAAATTTCAGCATCAACCACAGTCCTACTTCACAATTTCTAAGCGAGACACCCCAAGGCTCTTAAACAGAGCGGTGCCTTGAGGCAAGAGCACCAGCGCTGTGCGTCTCATGGTAGAATGAGGCCAGCTTAGAGAATGAAGAAAGAGAAAAGAGGAGGAATGAAGACGGCATGGCGTGGCGTGACGCATGACTCTCGGCGCTTGGCGTCTGGAGATTCCGTTACACACTAAAACAAGTGGCATGCGTGCACACACTAATTAACTAAGTTTCCCAAACGAACCAGTGCGCAGAAATAAGTGCGTCTGGGAGCTCGTTCAAAGCAGCGAAGGCACAGCGGCACGCCGGGGAGCGCTGAATGCAAATGGGGACGATGAGAGCTTGCCAAGAGGCATGGCGCTAAAAACGGAAAGCCGGGGAGCAAAACAAAACAAGCAGAACTACAGGAACAGTGGTGAAAAAAGAAGAAAGAAAGTCTTTCGGGAGCAAAGCGTGACCTTTGACCTGTAGCTCTGACCTGTGACTTCTTGATGACCGCGGGGATTTGTGAATGATAATAAAAGAGGTCGATGCGCACTGCCGGTCCATACGGAAGACAAACTGCGGATCGATGAGGGTTGGAAAAGTGCACGAAAGTGTGCGCATGACAGCGCATGCGTAATTCTCCCGAGACTCAACTGAATTAAGACAGGATTCAGTGTTAAGCTGCGTCTTATTGAGTAAGGCTCATTTTGAATTCAGACCAGCAAGAAGCCTGTGGTCTAATACCGTTAAACATATTCATCAGAACAAATCAATTCATTACGATTTTAAATTCTAAATGACCTCTTTCGAATACATTATTGTGGATGAACAGATCATATTTTCTAAACAGATATAAGTAGTAGGTGTACCATCCTCTTTTTTTTTTTTTTAAGAAAGCTTGCCAGAAAGGTTCACATGGCACCTGATTGAAACTAAAGGCGTGCGTCTTTAGTTAAAGACGTCACATCCTACGAGAGGAAGTGACAGAATTGGAGGGCATGAAATGGATGGAGAAGAAAAAAAAAAATCGAAAGAACAACAGAACTGAAGAGTACATGGGAAGGAAAGAGACGCCGAGAGAAAGAGAGAGAAGTGATGATTAGATGGAGTGGATGGAGATGGAGAAAGGAGAACAAGAGAGATCAAATGTGTGGAGGACAGAGAGAGAGGGCGGGGGCAAGATCACAGAGCGAGAGAGGGCGAGTGAGGTAGAGACAGAATGAGAGAGAGAGAGAGAGAGAGAGAGAGTGAGAAATCAAACAGTGAGTGTGTTCTCCCCTGGAAATGCCCAGCGCTAAAGCGAGAGGGAGGAATCCCGGCTGTCGTGCCGCTTCGTGTTAATGATTCTGATCTCGGCCCAGTTTCCCTCCATCTGCTGTCTTCATCCAGCTACATCTAACACGGCGCCCCGAACCCGGCTCTCCTCCATCAATTATTCACTCCAGCATGGCTCCTTTGTGAAAATCTCCTTGGGGCTGAAATCTCCTACAGGCTCTTGCTCTCATCTCTCTGCCTGCTTTGTGCCCACTCAGGCCTCGTTAAGGGGCTGTGGCCCAACAAGAAAACACACCAAAAGATTTGCGCAGGCTCCGATCCACAAAAGCACCACACTGCTGTTCACCATCACGCTAATACGGTACTGAGACTAAAGACTCCACATGATACAGGAAATAATGAAAAGTACACAATTTACACAAAATCAGTGAATACATCAAGACCTGGAAATTATAAGGTTCTATCTGTTCCTTGTCTTAAACTAAAATATTGCTTAAAGTTAAAAAAAAAAAAATCTCAAAACTTTGGCTCCGTATCTTAAAATTACAGAATTATTCCAATGTCTAGACGTGTCTGAAGTTTGCTTTAGCTTTACACTGAAGTCGCAAAGCTAATGTTGCTAGCAACTAAAAGAAACTCATAGCCAGCGGTTTAGCACTGTGCAAACTGTTCAGCTCAAACCATGTAAAGATTTGCAATATGAGGTTTCTGACACTTTGTGACACACTGTATTCTATAAAAATTGGGGGAAAAAAATGCATTACATAGTGTAGCTTAAAGTAGTAGTGGCAGACATCTTGAAACCAGATCACTTTTTTTCTTAGCATTAGGTTCTGTATCAGTGCTCACCACCATCCTCACAAAACAATGTAATACAGTATACAGTATACTTCTACATAAAATGTAATAACACCACTTCAAGTTTTAAGTAAGGAACACAACAGGGAGTGCCGTTACAGAAAAATAATCAACTACACGGTGAAGTGGAGTAACGCTGCTGTACTCCTGCCACCCTGAAGCTGATTGTTTTCCTATAACATCACAACCTGACATGTTTTATTCCTCTTACACCGCAGCAATTTATCAACTATTACAATTTTTACTTATTAAAGAATGACACATCATACTATTTATCCATGCTAAAAACAACTGTTCCTTTAATAAAAACTCAAGGTACAGAGAAACAGCAAAGCCCTTGGGCCGTAAGTTGGTACTGTTACAACTTAACCTTGATTATTGCAAAGAGCTGACACTGGAAACTCATTCCATCACTGGTGAATAAACATCTCCTTACAGAAAATGTAATCACGTCAACGATCATATACTTTTTTTTCTTTATCCGTTCATGCAGGGTATCCACCATACTCCCGTAAGTCCCAGTAATTTACAATAATTTAACCCAAAACAGGTGCATTAATAAAAACTGTGAAAAGAAACTGTGTAAAATTTGCAGCTGGTACTACTGTCACAACTGCTGCAAATTAATCACTGCCTTCTAACCAATCAGACTCGAGAAATCAACAGTGCTGTGATATAAAACGAAATGCTAATTCTGGTCTACAGCTGCTAAAGAGAGGCTAAATCCGAGCGACTGTATTTGTATAACAGAGTACTATCTCTCTCCTTGCATGTAAGGTGAAAGTAATAAGCACCTTGTTGTGCCGGTCTCAGAGCACCACTATAAAGCATTTTAATTCCCCCATTAAATAAGCTGATGAATAAATGGTTAAACGAGCCTCTCTCTGCTTCTCTCGCTCACTGGCCGATGGCCACGGACCAGCCACGACATCATCACAATTAATGAGTCCTGCTCTCCAAACGAGGATGCAACAAGTGACCCACACATCCATGCACAAAAACACACACGCCTTTGGATTACCTGCTGTATTCGACTCATTTTCATCTCCCTGAACTATGCCTAGATTATTTAAACCTCTACGTAGAAAGCGCAAAATTTAAAAAAAAACAAACATTTAACCGCTGCAGTGTGGTGATTTCTTTATATCCAGGCCTGCCAGGGAGACAGCGGCGAACCCATAGGACCAAAAGGCGGCACACGTTCAGCACACGGTTGACGTCGAAAATAGCTCCCTTTCTTACTTTGTCCATTCATTACAGGCTAGCGCTGATAGAAGAATTGAGGTGAAGGAGAGCAGGGAGACGTGTCGATAAGCCCTGTCTCGACTAACACGTCCTTGGAGCTAATCGGTTGCAACTGCAGCAGGTTGCTGTTACTCCGCACCAAATGTGAACAAATTAAATGAGGCAATTAAAAGCTGAATAAGCCAGCGTTGATAATTGTGACCTGATATGCCAGGCCCAATTATAATGAAGCCGGTTCTGCTTCACAGGGTTCGCCATGTTGAGACACACAGACGGCAGTTAAGCAGAGAGAGAGACAGAGAGAGAGAGAGAGAGAGAGAGACTGAGGAAGTAAAAGCTAAAATTAATATGGTGCCAGATTAGAAGAAGAGGGAGAGAGAAGAAAGTGTGTGTGAGAGAGAGAAAGGAGACTAATAACCAGAATCTAAAAGCTATGATGCACTGAGTAACATGATACCTGATTAAACAGCTTAAGTTGCTGGAGGTTTATAATCAGACAATTGCTATATTTGCTTCCAGAGTTGGAAAGAAAAAATAACAATGATTAGATAAACAAGGTTACCAGGTTACTACCTAAACAAACTTCCAGAACCATCAACTAGCTAACGCACCAACAAGGTAGTGCTTTTCAGGTTTCAAGGGGTCAAATCCAAGCTTCTACAGAGAAAGCCCAAGTTTCCAAGGACCAGTATCTCCTACATGTAGTTTGGGAAACAACCCTACGTTCCCAAGGTACTGCTGCCTTATGTTCCCAGGGCCATAGGTTCCTTAGGTCCTATATTACCAAGATCATATTTTTCCAGGTTCGTTTATTCCGAGGGTCTTATTTTTCCCACTATAGTACTATAGTCCCCATGTGTTATATTCCAGGACCCTATGATGCCAGATTCCTACGTTCTCAATGCCATATATACCCAGGCTCTATGTTCAAGGGTTTCGTATTCCCAGGATACTGTGTTGCCATGGCCCTATTAAGCCAGGGTCTTATATTCTGATGCTTCTATATTCCCAGGGTCCTATGTTCCCAGGGGGTTTTGTCCCAGGGTCCTATGTTCCCAAAGTTGATATATTGCCAGGGTCTTATTTTCCCAGGTCCCTATATACCCAGGATTCTACATTTGCAGGATACTATATTTCCCGGTGTCCTATCTTCTCAGAGTACTATAATCCCATAGATCCATGTTCTCAGGATCCAATCGTCCCATTGTCCCATTTTGTCCAGGTTCCTCTGTTTGCAGGATTTTTTGTTCATAATACTAATTTTCCCAATGTCTCCTAGGAGTAGGGTGATATGTTCCCTGGGTCCTAGACTACCAAAGGTTCCAAAGGTCCCAGGTCATATATTTCTAGGGTCTATTTCAGAGCCCTATATTATCTGAGGTATACATTGCCACTTAAGGTTGCTTTGAGGTTCAACCTATGGTGACCCCATTACTTCAACCATGACCTTAGGGTTAGGATTAGGATAAGCAGTTGTTTAAACACTTCTAATGAAGCATTTATACACAGGCACATTCTCACGAACACATTTTCAGGTTTAACCTGTTTACTGGTAAAGCAGCTTACATAATCTAATAATGCAATAACAAATCTTCTTTTATCAACACACTGGTCTGTTTTCACTTTGGTTAACGGTTTCCTGCGTTACCCACAATGCCGTTTGACCACTTGCCGATAGTGGCGC
This sequence comes from Pangasius djambal, assembly GCA_022985145.1. Classification (NCBI taxonomy): domain Eukaryota; kingdom Metazoa; phylum Chordata; class Actinopteri; order Siluriformes; family Pangasiidae; genus Pangasius; species Pangasius djambal. The sequence continues at coordinate 27,466,235 of CM040979.1, forward strand.
CAGTAGAATTTAGCCCTCTTTCATCTCTACCTAAAGAGAGCGATGCAGCGGCGCTTTAGTATTTAGTTTGTCCAGCTCTCTCACCTCCTCATCTGTACACTCTGCTCAAACAGATCAGTTTCCAAAGGGTCAACTTTTACTGCCAACGTCATCAGACTCGTCATCTCGTAAAAGGCGAACTAGCTGCACTAGAGTCTCTGCCGTAAATCAGCGCACCTGCGTTGTATAGCCGCATTGCACTCTGGGACTGTGAAACCAGCGTTTGAGTGGTGAATCGGTTGCATTTTGTTGTTGTATTTGGCCCTGTTTTATCTCCTTATATTTTGCTTCATGCAATAGTAATACAGTATTGGAAAGAGAACAAGCGAGAAACCAGTGAGAGAGAGAGATAGAGGGCCTGTTTAAATATTTCATGGTCTGTTGCAATGATCATTTTTACAAAGGCAGATCAACATTGGTCTTGTACAATTGTTATTATATTACCAACTACTTTCTTATAGCTGCCAATGTAAAGCTCTTTTCACCAGAATACAGATGATTAACATCCATCCCTGAAACAGATCCTGCTGCATAATGGCTGCACTCGGGAGCATGGATTAGATGCCTCGATTTGTACTAATCACCAACAGATAAAGGAAAGCAATTCTACTGTGGGAATAAATGACCGCATTCATGGCTGGTTCAAGCAGAACACAAGCAATTTTTAATAGAGTGGTCTCCAAATGCATTAAAAGCTAAACAGGATTTCAAACATCCAGAGCATTTCTCAGAAAAATAGCCGTAGCATATAAAAGCTTTTCTCATCCAGATAGTGCAGCCTAAAAAAAAATAAAAAATACAAAATATCATTGGGCAAATACAGTTTAATCATTTTAATAATCCATGTAAATACCACATTTATAGAAGCATCATGTAAGAATCCATTCAGTTGGCAGGAATAGTTTTGCTTTTTCCTCATAGGACATGGGAAAGGGGGGATACATGGTCGTGATGGACACTTCTGGCAGCCAGTGGACATGCTAGTTTAATAAATAGTGTGATTTATCAGCTTTCCATAGGTTATACAGTATATGTATAAAAATCAAAACCATAAAAAGCGGAGATGCGCGTTTTTCCTCGGACATCGATGATACTATCGAGGATATTTGTTGCTGCTTGGTCTATCTAACCCCAAATTCAGCCAAGACATTAGCATGAGAATCTGACAGGGGGTGTGGCCCAAAGTTTAAGACAGGTTTGTATATTAGAAGTAATTATGTTTATCTGTTAAATACGTAACTTTTTTAATTTATATTTAATGCTACAAAGACGATATTAGCCTCATAGCTTCAGCACAAAAGTAGCATAATTGTTTGAAAATGTATTGCTGCGCAAACAGGGCCTCTTTTCTTTCCTTTTTTTTTTTTTTTCCCCCAGTATGTCAGCCATTGACAACAGAAAAAAGCAACAACTCAAAAGAGCCTTGAACAGCGCTGATCCATTATGGCCTCCCCTTTCTCGTCCCTCCGTCTGATAAACACTTCATCTTTGGTCAGCTTTCTTTCCTTCACCCTCTCTCCCATTCGCTCTCTCTCTTTCTCTCATCACATGCACTCCTCATTTTGCTCTTAACCATCGAGGCAGCTCAGAGCTAGTCTGACCTTCACACAGCTTGCACACGCCAAGCACACGTGTCTCGAATCCACACGTCCCAGGCTCTTTTCAATTTGTGTTTGGGAATGGGAAATTATGATTGGAAGCAGTGGATTTGATGTTAAAAACGTAATATTTTTTATTTTTATTTAAAAAAAAGATATATTTTTTTTAAAGGTGCTTTATTTTGTCATAAATGTTAAATAAATATGTTAAATAAATTCTTTTTTTTCTTTTTTTTTAATAAATGCAACACATGTTTTCCTGGCAATACAGTTATGGTTAACAAAAAAAAAAAAGTATTTGTTTTATTGAAAGTAAACAAGTTTGATTTTTCTTCTGTCTTTTTTGGCCTCCATGTTTTTTTTTTTTTCTTGTAAACATTAAATAAAAGTATCACTGAAGGTTCTAATTTTTATTTATTTATTTACTGAAGCACTACTGTCTTGCTAGCAATATGGGAATTCAAATGGCGTAAAAAAAAATAATTTTCATACACTTTGAGTAAAAGTATCGTTCAAGTTAAAAAAAAAAAAAAAAAAGAAAAAAATGTAGAATAAAAAGAAAAAAATTCATTTTTTTGTTTCTTAATTTTTTTGTCCTCTGTATTTGTTTTGTTTTACACATTAAATAAAAATATCACTGAAGTCATTTTTTTTTTAAATGCAACATTACTGTATTGCTGACAATATGGGGATACAAATAAAAAAAAAATCCTTGTTTTCTGAATTTGCTCATGATACAAAGTTTCTTTTTTTTATTTGTTTTTTTTCCTTCTCGAATGGTACTAGAACTATTTCACTCACTTCACTATTTCCGCTTCTCCACCCCGAATACTGGCTGTGTGGTTAATGTTCTGAGCTGATGACTGTAAAGTGGTGAGGTCAAGTCCACGTTCAAGACCCTTAACCCTGAACTGCAAATTCCCATCAGCTATCTTAGTGCTCTCTGAGACACGTAAAGCCAGACACGTGTTTATATAAAGGTTAGTATACAGGTAACAGAAATGTGCAGTAGGCTGGGTTAGAAAAACCTCAGCGCAGTTTCTGTGGAAAATATAGATGTATCTGATGAAGCAGGAGCTCAGTGTCTCCACAGGAGAGCTGGTGTTGGAAGAGTCTGAGACACAGAAGTAGAGCTAATAAAGAGCTAGATGAGATGTGGGACATTCAGGATCCTCTGATTAGAATAAAACGAGCAGATGTAATAGAACATATTACAGTGTAATTGTCAGTAAATAGTAATATACATCTGCAGATTCAAGTGTGGTGCACATCGGCTTTTTATATATTATTAGTGTTTGGTGCAGAGCTACACACACACACACACACACACACACACACACACACACACACACACACACACACA
>CM040979.1:27469334-27533575 GCA_022985145.1 Pangasius djambal
GTCTTTGTCTCTCCTCTCCATCTTCTCTCTCTATTACTCGATGGCAGGTTCCTTTTTTCACCATGCACTATCCATTCATTCATCTTCTGTAAGCGCTTTATCCTGGTCACGGTAGCGGTCGGATCCAAAGTCTATCCTTGGAACACTTGGTGGGAGGCGGGAACACGCCCTGGATGGGATGCTACACACACACACATTCACACACTCATTCACACACTCATTCACACACTCATTCACACACTCATTCGCATGCTCACACACTCATTCGCATGCTCACACACTCATTCGCATGCTCACACACACATCAAACACATTCAAACACTCATTCAAACACTCATTCATACACTCATTCAAACACTCATTCACACGCTCACACACTCATTCACACACTCATTCAAACACTCATTCAAACACTCATTCAAACACTCATTCAAACACTCATTCAAACACTCATTCAAACGCTCATTCACACGCTCATTCACACGCTCACACACTCATTCACATGCTCACACACACATCAAACACATTCAAACACTCATTCACACACTCATTCACACACTCATTCACACACTCATTCACACGCTCATTCACACACTCATTCACACACTCATTCACACACTCATTCACACGCTCATTCACATGCTCACACACTCATTCACACACACATCAAACACATTCAAACACTCATTCACACACTCACACACTCTTTCGCATGCTCACATGCTCATTCGCATACACATTCAAACATTCATTAACTCACTCACACACTCACATGCTCATTCACACACTCAATCACACTCAATCACACACTTTCACACACTCTTTCACACGCTCACATGCTCATCCACATGCTCATTCGCATATACACTCACGCACTCACTCACACACGCACATGCTCATTCACACGCTCATTCACACGCTCAATCACACACTCATTCACACACTCATTCACACACTCATTCACACACTCATTCACACACTCATTCACACAAGCACATGCTCATTCACACGCTCAATCACACACTCATTCACACACAGGGGCAATTTACCACCTACTGGCATGCTTTTAGGAGGAAACCAGAGAACCCGGAAGAAACCCACAGGAACACGGGGAGACCATGTAGAACTCCACACAGACAGTAACCAGAGCTCAGGAGCTGTGAGGTGGCTCCAGGCACATTGGCAAAAATTCTCAATTGAGAACGCAGAATGGTTCTTTAGGATGTTGTCCCTCTAAGCGAACCCTTAACGTTTTATCACGGAACCCTACAAGAGAGGGTTTCCCTGTACGAGAAGATTCCATTAAAAATTCAACAACTCTAAGTATTAGAGAATCCTTTTAGAAGAGTGTAGGTAAAGCAGTGCTAAGGCACACACTGGAATGATGAGAGCTGTTATTAAAAACGGATGTATTCAGAAAAAAATTGAAGACTCGATGTTCTTTCAGTGTAATCTCTCGCTCCTTCTGTTACTTTTGCTCACCCTCAGTTCAGTTTCATTCTAGTCCGGGTTCTTTGCTGGCATGGCAAACACACTGCTACATTAATATTGTTCAGGATAAAACTTCTGGAAACTTCTGGAAGACTGAGTGAATATGTCTGACTCTCTCTGAATGCCAGTGACCGGGTAAAGAGAAGATTAGTCGGAGAAGCAAAGACTTTTATATCTGCAAATAATTGTACAAATTATATTTGATTTATCTACAGCTGGTCCATCATTCATTCTTTCTTTCTTTCTTTCTTTCTTTCTTTCTTTCCTTCTTTCTTTCTCGCTCTCTTTCTTTCTCTGTCTCACATTTTTCTTTCTATCTCCCGCCACTCCATCATTGCTCCGTATTCCCTTTCTCCCTATCATCCCCCACTACTCTATACCCCACGTCTCCTGCTGTCTTTCTCTCTCTCTCTCCCTCTCTCTCTCTCTCTCTCTCTCTCTCTCTCTTTTTCACGGGGTCAGAGGGTATAAACAGTGTGAAATGTAATGAGTTCTGCAGATTAATAACTAAGTTGTATTGGGCTGTAGAATCGACTGGGTCAGCGTCAGAGAGCCACTCATTACCATAGCACAGGACACACACACACACACACACACACACAAAAACACTTACAATTCAATGTGACCCCACCATTAGTGTCAGTGCAGGCAGCAGAGTGTGAAATGATGTGTGTGTGTGTGTGCGTTTCAGCTCTCTATCAGAACGGTAACTGCAGGACTGCATGGAGTGGTTAATACAGTGCCTTAATGGACGTAATAAGCGTGCACACACACACACACACACACACACACACACACACACACACGTACCTCAAGAATGAACCTCATCACACTCTTACAGAAAAGATTTATCTTACTGTTACTGTCTTACTGAACAAACCCTGGCTTGTGCTAATGTCAGTCATTATGAAGGAGGTATGGCCACTGTTTGTTATTCACAGTAGAGAAGGTGAGGCCTCTGTGCAAATCAGTTCCAATGAAGGAGGTGTGGCCTCTGATACTGCCAGTCCTAACGAAGGAGGTGTGGTTTATGCAAATGTCAGTCCTAGTAAAAGAGGCATGGCCTCTGTGTATGTCAGTCTCAGCGAAGGAGGTGTGGCCTCTGTGACCATCAGGCCCTGTGAAGGAGGTGTGGCCTCTGTGATCATCAGTCCCAGAGAAGGAGGCATGGCCTATGCAAATGTCAGTCTCAGTGAAGGAGGTGTGGCCTCTGTGATCATCAGTCCCAGAGAAGGAGGCATGGCCTATGCAAATGTCAGTCTCAGTGAAGGAGGTGTGGCCTCTGTGACCATCAGTCCCAGAGAAGGAGGCATGGCCTATGCAAATGTCAGTCTCAGTGAAGGAGGTGTGGCCTCTGTGACCATCAGGCCCCGTGAAAGAGGTGTGTCCTCTGTGACCATCAGTCCCAGGGAAGGAGGCATGCCCTATGCAAATGTGAAGGAGGTGAGGCTTCTGTGCATGTTAGCCCTAGTGAAAGGGGTGTGGCCTCTAAGGCTGTCAGTCCCAGTAGAGGAGGTGTGGCCTCTGTACATGACAGTCCTAATAAAGGATGAGTGGCTTTTGCAAATGTCAATCGCAGTGAAGGAGGCATGGCCTTTGTAAATGTCAGTGATAGTAAAAGAGGTGTGGCCTCTGTGAAATCAGTCCCTTTGAAGGAGGCGTGGCCTCTGTGCAGTCAGTTCCTTTGAAGGAGGCGTGGCCATCAGTCCAAGTGAAGGAGGCTTGGTCTATGCAAATGCCAGTCTCAATGAAGGAGGTGTAGCCTCTGTGTGTGACAGTCCTAGTGAAGGTGGTGTGGCCCCTAAGGCTGTCGGTCCCAGTAAAGTGGGTGTGGCCACTGTGTCTGTCAGTCCCAGGGAAGGAGCTGTGGTTTTCCATTCTTCAAAACGAACACTCTTTTTTGCCCAATACTACATACATGCATAATTTCTTTCATACGTTAGATCTTGTTCACATATTGAGATTTTAATCGTAACATCATTACTAACTCAAACTGAAGTAAGTGTGTGCTGTAAATCCCATCTGAACAAGGAAGTCTGTCTAATGAGCTCTAAATTATTTATCATTCAGGCTGAATGGTGAGTTTCGGTCATTCTCCATCATCAGAACCTAAAGCACTGAAAGCACACTTAATGGAGCTGTGACCAGAAAATAAAAGCAACAGCCAACAAGAGTCTCTGAGGTCAGAACACTGATGTACAGGGTGAAAGCACATATGAACACACATATACACACACACACACACACGTAGCCACAGCAGCTGCCGCTGCTTCATCAAGTCGTGCAGTGAGCGATAAAAACAATTAAGGGCTCTAATTACCTCTGTACATCAGATCTCAATATGCTGCCCATTGGTTTGATAGAGTGCACATGAGTTACGAGCAGGCGTAATCAAACAGCTCCATGCAAGAGGGCGAGAAAACGAGTGAATGACCTGCTGTTATGTCTGGCACACACTGGGGGTGGATAAATCTCTCTAGTCTGTGCTCAATCCATCTCTCTCTTTCTCTTTCTCACACACACATGCAATGCAGTGTGCAGTATTTCACGTTGACATGCACGGTTATTTCTGGCGTCTCCCTGAAGGTCCCTCCAAACCTCTCGTCAATAGTGATCAATGGTTATCAAACCTTTAATGCATCGTTTAGTCGATGGTTGTCAGCAGGAGAGGCAGCCAATGGACGAATCAATTTTCAATTCGGGATTTATTAGGGGATTAAAAAAAAGGCTAACAGTGTTTTTTTATGCAGCGTTTGCCATATCACCGTGAACGCAAGACAACATTCTGGTCATTTCAGGTTTTCGCAAAGAAGTCGCGAGAGAAAATCTGGTGAAATGAATGTCAAAAGAGGAAAGACGACTGCTGGAAAGAAGTCCTCTATTTTTCCATAGACATAAATTTATTCATGACTTTTATTCATCATTTTAGATCCATGTTTGAGAATTAATTTTGGTTTTCCAGCATTCATTTTCCATACATTATCTAAAAGATACTACATCAAGCCTCACGACTGGATAAACTTTTGTACACTGGATGGTTTTTGGCGAGACACTACTCTTGCAAACTTGTCAGAATTGGTTACTAGCAAGTTAGCTAATTTGCTACTGATAAGAAAAAAAGAAGCCAGTTATATGATCATCTAATTTATAGTTAAAATTACAATCAGGCCAAAGTGAAATATACAGTACATTAGCGCAAGTTCGGCTGTACTACGCTGGAGGATGTAGAACCGTCCCTTCAGAGATAAATGCAGTCCAAACAGTTGTGCTACTGGTCGAAGATGCAAATGTCTAGACAAAGATTCAATCAATAAATGTACTGTATTTGCACTGTAAGTCTGAGATACATTTCATTACATTACAGTGACATTCATTTAAATTCCATTAAAATGAATGCAATTTTGCTGACCAAATGATTTGACTGAGATTTTACTTTGCCACGCAGACACTCAGCCTAGCCCTACAGCAAGTTACATCATTCGCCTCCCGATCGTTATTCCTGGTTAAAACCGCTTTCACATCCGCCGTCCTTGTTTATTGTAAACCTCAGCTGCATTAATCCATGGTGATTTATGCAGCCTGGAATCAAACACTCATCAAAGAAGCCTCGCTACAAGGTCTCATGGCACGAGCAGTTTTTCTTCAGTTCTTCCGAGCGAGAGCTGCAGAGCCGACGGCGCTGTGCCGCGTGGCTCAGCAGTTCAGTCAAGTGCAGTTGTGCTTTAGAAATAAGAGGAGGTGTTATATTACAGAGATAAGAGGAGGAACAAGATAAAGTGAGGGAACGCCACCAGGCCGGGTCCTTATCGTTTAGTGCCTGAACAAAGCCAGAAAGTGAGAGATACCATGGGTCTGTGTGTATCTGAGCTGCTGCTATTACTGTGTAAAGTCAGTATTCAGGAATGACAGCAGGAATGTCTAAACCTGAAACATAGGCAGGTGAGCACACACACACTCACACACACACACACAAACCTTTGTATATACTAAGAGACAGTATTACAATAAGAATGTACATTGTGGGTTATTCTCATTCAGATTTACCACTTAACCACGACAAGAGGTTATGCCACCTACACCAACATGTCAGGACGCAATTACAGATAGCATCAGGACCTTGATGTAACTTGAGCATTTCCAGCCAGTTGCATACGCATCACCGAACCTGATCTCGAGAATGAAGAGAGAACAAAAGTAGGGACTGCAAAAGTTGTTCTACACCGATGGGAGTTCAGCGCCAAACAATAAAATATAAATCCCTCTAGAAATAGAGCTGTGATCTGTTAATGAAAATTTCTCATATTTTCTCGTCTACAGAAATCTACAGAAAAAAAAAAATCCTAGAACAGTTTAATTCAGAGGGGTTATAGTGGTGAAGCAGGTAGCTTTGCTAACTCATAGCCCTGGGTCCCTGGTTTGGTCCTCAGCTCAGGTCACATGCTCTCCTTGTGTCCGTTGGGTTTCCTCTGGATCCTCCAGTGTCCAACCACCTCCCAAAAACTTGCCAGTCATCGGATTGGCTATGCTAAATTGTTCCTCGGTGTTTGTGTGTTTGCATGGTGGACACATAGACTGGCCTTCCATTCATGGTGTTTTCTGGAATGTTGACACCCAAATTTCCAAGGATTGGCTCTGGATCCACTGTTACCCTGACCAAGATAAAGACACCGTTGAAGATGAATGGATGAATGAAGTATATGAGATTTTTGTTTGAAGAGCAGTGTAAAATATATAGAATAGCATGCGATCACAGCCAATCAAGTTGGTTAACCAATCAGACCAAGAGGCAAGACTTCTTCCATGTTGGATTTAACAATATAGTAAGAACACTGCATGCTGCGATGACCTTGTAATGTGCCTGAATTCTGAAGTTGTTGCTTTTACCATCACTGTGACTATTCTAGTTATCCCTGAAGTTGGTGGTAAATGTACTAAAACCCCAATTTCCGTTGCTTCCAGTTTGAACCACTTGTCATTTTTTGGATCTTCAGTGAAAAAAAAGGCTATTTGAAGAAAGTTCAGAGCCATTAGAGAGTAAAAATGAGTTTAGTCTGAACTTTTTGAAGTATCACACACAAATGAAGACTCGAGGCGAGCCGAGTTATGGAGACATGAAGCAAACATCAAAGGCCTTAATGCAAACAGATAGGCAGACGCGCCAATAATATGGACAGGGCACTTGTTTGGGACTGGAATAGATAGAGAGAGAAAGAAAGAGCGATGTTTTATATATCGTAGAGTATAAGATTATCCAGTGCCACTGACATTCTGTAATCTTGCCCTTTCGTCCCTGATGCGTCTGAATGGCGATTTCATTAAGGTCTGCTTGCGGGTTTCTTTGAATTAACATGAGAGAGTGTCTTCATAAGGCTTTCACTCCCCAGAGGCGAAAGATATGTCTGCATGCACACACATAGGCACTATGACAAAACTATATATTAAAAAAACAACGGAGAAGAAGGCTATATAAAGATAGAGAAAGAGACACTGTGCCAGAACAAATCTTCATCCCAAATCTTCTGCCATCTCATGTGGCCCGTCTGCACATTAAGGAGAGAAAAAAAAAGAAACACCAATAAAGGCCCTTCAAACAGAAAAAAAACCCCCGCAAAGCAAGGAGCCGGCAGAGAGCTTTGATGTCTCTGTGTTTGTTTAAGTCTGAATCTGCACATGCAGTGCATCCTAAATTACTTTACGCTGGGGGTTTTCAAGGGCTGAGCAGATGAAGTGGGTCACTGTTTGTGCTCATTAGGGCCCTGTATTCCTCGGGGTCCCTCACAGAGTGTGTGAGCTGTGATCTACTCCTGCATGCTCTGAAAAGGCAGGTTTTTAGAAGAGACAAGCAAAAAGAGGCTGAATGCCTTCACTTGAGGGGGTGCCATCCACCTGACAAATATTACACACCTTTTACATGGTCCTTCCCACTTTTCCAACCCCTTTGGATTAATGCTAGTACATCATTAAAAAGTTATTCTGTAGTTAGTGACCTTGATGGAAGTTAGCCTTGAACCTTGATCTTCAGTGTCTCTTCCAAAGTCACGCCTCCAAAACCAATGCTAGTGCACATCATGGAGCTTTCCGAATTGGCCAACAACATGATTCACAAGCAGGTAGAGACACTCTGTGGTCATGATTGGTTGGACGTTGGTGAAACTGGGTTACCAAACAGACCACAGTTTCTCCTATGAGCAGATATTTTAGATATTTTATCGAAGCTTCGAGTATGTAATGTTCTCCTCATGTTCTGGCAGCTTCAATAAAACATCTTAAAGTATTGCTCTTATACTATAGCAGTTAGTTAACAAAACCATTTTCACTCATTTATAGCTACATGTAATGTTGTGGAGCGTACGGGAGATGTGTTAGCTCCTGTTATCACTTACGTTATATAGCAGCTATAAACAGTCGTTCCCTCACCAGCCAAGTTAATAAGACAGAAAAAAAAAAGAAGCATCTTTTCATGTTGGCAAGAAACCACAAAGCTGAAACTCCTCTGTCCTAAAGACTTACAGACTGTTACAAAGTGCTGACACTGAAGACTGCTTCCATATATGATATATAAATATCTCATAACAGAAAGCGTCACCACATTAAAGATTAATCCATCTAGCATCCTAAAGACCTGCTGAGTTTGTTCTCCTGCTCTTTTTAGTAGTATTTAACTGGGAGCCAACCAGATCACAATCTGTTCATCTTTGAATGCTTTAACCAGATCTTTATGAGAACATTCCCTTACACACTGGAATAGAAGTAGCTAATTTGAGTGCCTCTCATTTTGCAGATCAAGGACTGGAAGGTCTTTCGGCTGAGTCGCTATGTGATGATCAAATTCAGATCCGGGAAGATAGTAATGGTGAGGAGGATGGTCAGACAGACTCGCATAGACGTTCGCTGTCCTACAGCCAGAGCCGGAAGCCTGGCATGAGTATCACCCAAACCTCCTCCCCATGCTTCTCATTCCTTTCCCTTCTCTCATTCCTCCTCTATTTTTACACCCACCATACATGAGAGTCATATGCCCTCCTGCCTCTGCCACACGCCCTATATTTAGTCTCACTGGTGTTTGGCAGGCGTTCCTGTGTAGAGCGACAGGTGGAGGAGAATTCCCCAGACAAGCGCCAAGGCTCCATTGCACACAACTGTCTCCCTTCAACAGCTGGCTCGAGCTATTATGGAGGATTAGAGTGTGGAAAAACACCCACACGCCCTCACTCAAGCTCCAGGGACGAGACTTCACGCTTACAGCCTTTGACCTTGACCAGGACGCATTTGTCTGGCTTTCTACACATCTAGAGATGAAGACTTTGAAGCCATGCTAGCTGGAAGGGAGTAGGGAATGAACAAAGGGTCTATAAATATGGCCCAAAAATTATACCCATCTTTCAAAAGGTGGCTTGAAATACATGACAAAATGGCCAATGGTGCACTAGTGACAGCATTGAGCTACTGAAATTTTTATGAGGCTAACATTTATTCTCCTGCATCTACAGCTGATGGGTTCTCAAGCAGACGTAAAGGTTATGAAACAGCTTCAGTATGGCAAACGGAGGAGTTCATTAGCTCATCCGTTAATTAAATCAACAATCAAAACAATTAAAATGATTAAAAGACTGACAAACATGTCTCGTCCATGGAGGGCTGGATGATCCTTTATGGACTAGCTGCCACTCGAAAAGGGCACGAGCAAAGTTCATCATCTGCCGAGAAAATTCATAAGCTTCTCTGCTCAATGACTGCAAGGCTTTTAATAGGAGAAAGGACAGTGGTTGTAAAGCTTGATGGACTGACTCGAGCCAGTCTGCTATAGCCTCATCAGCTTTTTCAATGCTTCACAAAAAGGGCTAGGATTTTACTGAAAATTAAAAAAAAAAAAAAAAAAAGCTGAAAATGTGTTTCATCCTCTCCTTTTCTAAGAGAAAAAAAATTAGAGAACATGATGCCATAAATCAGATATGATTCTTTGTCTAAGATCTTCTGGAATCTATATATTTTTTTTTGAGCAAGCATATGAAGATTCTGGAGCTAAAATAGGAATCCAAATTGAGCCGCTAGAACTGCCTAGCAGACCCCACTCTGGTCGTTAGCATTAGAACAACAAATGCAGCAAAAGCAAATCTCAGAAGAGCAACGTTCTCATTAAGGCATCAGAAATGCCTTTAAATTGACTTTGGATCACTGTGCATTTACGCAAACATACTAATGTGGTAATCAATGAACAACCGATGAAAGCTTCATTTGCATAATGCAAGCCGGCCTCCGCCAATTTTCATCTGTTATTAGAGTGACATTAAAGCCTACATCCAGCTGTCGTTAACATCGTCTATAAACATGTGTTCCTTGTATGTAGAGCAGGTGGTATAGCCCCAGCCGTATACGATAACGATCAGGCTCATTCTCCATGTGTGGCTCACGTGAATGACATATATAACCAGTCGGTATGACAGATGTTAGCAATGCAGCTGAGATCAAAATGAAAAAGGACCGCTGCGTAAAGTTCGCTTCCACTGATAAACAAGCCGTCTTACACCAATAGCTCAGTTATTAGGCCCAAATTAGGCTATCTAGCACTGCATTCCTATAGCATGCTCAGCCTTAGCCAACTTCTAGACGCTGGAACACAGCGTGAGACATCAAATTCATAATATTGACTGTCGGAGCAGGGATGGAAAAGCAAACAGCATGGTACTGTGTCTCCTGTCACCTTGTCGCTCTCAAAACAGGACTGAGAATGGGAACACTGGAGTGTTGTGGGCTTTGAAGTCGGATGTGAAGAAGCACAGTGCTCCTCAGGAGATGCGTACTGATGGAGCTAGCTATAGAACAGAATACAGTCAGATGAGAAAGGTGAGAGACAGAGATATAATAGACTAGATGCAGGATTAGGGAGGAGTGTATGGCTCAATGTGTGAAAGACCCAGCCAGTGAAGTGCCCAGTTTTTTTTTTTAGGATGTGGGTGTTTTTAGAATATCTGATACTTCTTTACGCAATGTCAATGGCCACATTCCAAAGGGAGTACTGGATTATAATTTGCGAAGGTCCAGTTTAATTAAAATCCTTACAAAAGCTCCAGATAAGCAACTATGGTGAAAACAATTTGCTTTAAAACCTGAACCTTTGAATTGGTTTTGTTACACAGTAGCGTAAAGGTATTTGGAAAAGCAGCAATGACCCATTACACAGGCTAGTTAAAAGTCCTGTGATGCGACATGTCATGTGACATGTGATGCTTCGTTCTGTTGTCACATCAATGCATGTGTTGAAGAAAATCAGAGCGAGAGTGTTTGCTCACTTAAGATGCATGAATGATGGAACGGGGTGTTTGCGTGCTGGTTAGGAATCTTAATGTCCTCCCATTAGATTTGTTCTGATGCCAACACTGAGATGAGCAGATGCTCAGTCTCTCAGTACCAGTCAAGGTCAGTCAAGATCTTTCAACGCACTAAATATACTAACAATAAAGTGGATATGTCAGATATTTAGGGAGGAACTTTTCAACATCCTACACACACACACACACACACACACACGCACTGTGTAGGAACATCCTTGGTACACTACAGGTGCAGCTAAACAATCTCAGCAAGGTGGAACTGCATCTTCCAGACATTAAATAAACACAGCAAGCAATTTTCGTCTACGAGAATCAGAACCAATGGATTTAACCGAGGCTGATGACTAAAACAAACAGAAAGACATAATGCTTTGAAGGTGGAGATAGAAAAAGTGTTAAAAAAAACAAGACCTGCCTGTATGAGGAGGGACAGAGAGAGAAAGGAGAGGGCTGGAGGCGAGGAATGAATTTCGACTGGGGCCTTTGCTGACAAAAGCCAGCAGGTGACACATGGGGAACTGACTTAAAGCTGAAGGCCGTTCTAAAAATACCATGACCCTTACACCAGATGCAGCTCTGCCACACACACACACACACACACACACACAAACATACTACAGCATGTGGCAAACATTCCTACCAACTGCTTGACTGGCGCTGAGTCACACAACCTGAAAATGCAGCTTGATCTTTATATGAGAATCCCCCCTTGATTTAAGGTCCGGCGTGGCAGTTTCCCAGCGCAGGCCTACTCTGAGTCAGGAGCCGGGGCATCCAGAGCTCGAGCCCTGAGGGCACAGGCGGCACCATGGCATCAGGAGAAGGGAGAACCCAAAGCCACCATCTGGGCTCCCAGCTGGCAAGTTTCAACAAGGGGAGAAAGAATCAAGTACTCTAGGGGACTTGCACATGCTTCAGACACAGAGAGAATCAGAACCTCTTGATTCATCCAGTGTGGAGGATACTCAGGAATTTATGTGGTATGCAACATACCTAATACATTCCATATGCACAGTACATATATGCACTATATCACTGTTGTCAAGATGTCCAGGTTCAGTGATCCTGTGCCCACTGTAGCCTCAGAGTCCTGTTCTGGAAGATGATAGGAGTGCACCCCGACTTGGTCTTCCGCTGTTGTAGAGCATCCGTGTCAGTTTTCACCATGAAGGCTCAAGGGTCTCACCTCAGTCGGGGTATTGAGGGTGGAAGACCACTCCCCCCACCTACAATCCCTGCCGCATCTGAGACTCGAACCCACGACCTTCAGGTTACAAGTCCTACTCCTCTAACCATTAGGCCATGACTGCCTCATTAGGGCCATGACTGCCCCATTAGGGCCACGCCTGCTCTCCAACAAATCCCAAAACTGGCACGGTTTAATTTGTCAGGACGTGTTTTTATAGAGCAGTAAGTGAAACATCCAGAGCATGGAGGTTTTTAATAATGCCACCATCTCTGGTGGTTGAAGTTTGGCATGACAGGCAGCTGTCCTCACACCTGAAATTGGCAGCCAGATTGGCAGTGGGCATGTGGCAACCTCCTGAAGCTGCTCTCCACAGAGAAGTCAGCTCTTCGCTTCTCTTCGCTAAGCCCTGGTCCCTGCTAGGGGACGGAGTGTGATGAGGATTGTGTGCGGTCTCTGTGCTGCTGTCACGTTACAAAAAGCAATCCGTCCTGCCGTCGCTGCCAATACTCGATCTCCCATCATCCTGCTGGCAGTCGGACACCAGCCTCGGGCCACAAACTCAAGATCTTCCTCACAGTTAACTTACACTGACACAAAACCACACTTTTTTCTCCCTCACTGCACACACATTTTGTTCTGTCTCACCCAAGTACACACACATATACCAAGAAACGATGGCCAATCGCATCAGGACCCCATTCTGCTAGCAAGAAAACAACTCTCACTAAAATACAATTGGTGTGTCTTGTCAGTTATGTTTCACTTCTAGTAAACACTGAGCTAGTCCTGGCTGATGCTGCTTGTTCAGCTCCTGAAATAAAAAAAAAATCTTTTTGTAATGATGTCAGCTGTACTCAGAAGTTCATTTAGCCATCGGCAGTCAGGGCTGCGCTGTGTGAGTGTGTTTTCCTGAACGGAGGAGTCGGGTCTCCGGCTGTGTCACACCACCACAGCACCACATCTCATTCATCAAATCTGGCCTCGTATGCATAATTAAAACGGTTTACAACAGCTTTAATCTTAAAAAACAGCAATTTGTGCTCCACCCCCCATGCTAGTGAGTGTGTTTCTAGGACGTCTGAATTACAAAAAGTTCTAAATTCTATAAATCAAGTACAATTTATTATTAAAATGAACTTAAAAAAAACAAGCATGTGTGTTAAGATGTGATATTACATGTGTGAAGTTCCTCTTCACACCATTTTACTGAGCACAATGTAGGTCCTACAATATTGCACCCCATGTAGTGAGCGTATGTACCGACTGGGATTTGACATATTGCTTCGTTTGCCTGTTGTCTAATTTCAGTATTGACTTAAACAACAACAGTAGGTAATTAAAGATGGCATGCAACTATTGGAAATGTTGCCATGGTAACAGTATAACCTACAGCACATAGCTAAAACTGCATGAAAACGTGTTCAACCCCAAACCAGAGCATTAATAATATTGTGACAGGCAACAAAACAAGACTGCCCTTTGCTTGGATCAGCTTTTAAGTGTTTATTCTTTTCAGACCCGCATTACCTGTACATAGCCTGCTAACTAGCATTGGAAATAATCCAAAACAGTTTTGCTTTCTATCATCTATCAGTCTTTTCTTTTTTTTTTCTTTATTGTACATTTCGCTGATGCTTTAGTCCAATTTATCCAATACAATTGAGCCAGGATACAACCAAGCAGTTGAAGGCTAACGCTCTTGTTCAAAAACCCAACAGTTGTAGCTCGGAGGTGCTCGGATTTAAACTCAAAACCTTCCAATCAGTATTGTTTAAAAAAAAAAAATCGGACAACCAAACTCTCCATAGTATTATAAACATGTAGCCAAGATATCAGTGACTAGCCAGGCCTATCTGAGATCCAGTGTTTAAGAGGCCAAATGTTCATCAAAAGGCTTTTAGATCTAAATATAGCCCGGCGTTAAGAGCCACTGAACGTCCACACTGAGATTAGGACTCGTCTGCAGTTTCCACGGCAATTATTCCTCTTTCTAAAATACAGAGACACACTCCGTCGCCTGTCAGCTGCTGAAATGAATGAATCATAGCTCCATAGAGGCATAGACACACAAAGACACACCACATACATGTCTGACTATAATGGAATCCTCCCCAAACAAGCAGGATTAACGTCTAGTGAGACGTGATATCCTCTGCACTCTTAATGCTGCGTTCATCGGCCAATCGCTTAGCCAGTCAGCACTTTGGAGTCTTGGGCATAATTAGATGATATCCAAGACTAATCCATTTGCTACGCTCTTTAGCCACATACTCAGAGAAACACAGCTACACAAACACTAGAGAGATAAGAAGTACTTTTTTTTTTTAACTATAGCGGAAAAGACTTGAGACCTTTTAAATATTGTTATTTCCTTACTTCTGAATACGGTGAATAGTTCTTTTCGGACAATAGATCAGGATTTGCTGTTTTACGCACAGGTGCAGAGTGTGAAAAAGGAAAATATGTTCTACGTCATACATTCATTTGAGTCATGCAACAACTGAGTGTGGGTTACGACCTTGGCAACAGAGTCCCCAACATGTTTTCTCCACCACATCTTTTCAAATTTATTTATATATTTTTAAATCTAAATATCTTCTAGAAAAACAGCTCTGACCAATCAAAGGTTTATATTAATGCGCTCTTTTGAATATTTCTATCGTAAAAGCTCAGTAACAGAGACTTGTACGCTGGAGAACACAATGTTTTTTTAACCTGTTTATGTTGCGCGTCCGGAGACTCCTTCAATAAATGATAAATAAATGTCTCCTCTACTGAAGGAGTCTCCAGTGTCAGCTCTTAGCCATAACCATAACCTTTTATTTTCCACCAAAGGGAAGGAGGGTTGAAGCATTGCCATTTCTCGTTAACATCACAAGATGCGTTTTTTTTTGTTTTTTTTTTGCCTTTTAACCTGAACAGAGAGAAAAGACGAAATGACAGAGGCTGGTGAAAGAATGACCATTTATTGCTGCTATAATTGGCTATGAGTTCCTGCGATTTTAGATACGGGTTACGCTGTCGTGTAAATCGCTTGTTTATTTCCATTACGCACCAATTGAATCAATATTATATGAAACTCTGTCATTTCAAATGAATGACTAAAGAAATCGATCCAAAACGAATCCATAAATGAGGACAAATAAGACTAGCCATTCAATTGGATAAATGTAATGGCACCCTATTAAAGGAGGAAGAGTATTGCTGTGTTCGCGGTGCCTCGTAAGTGGTAATTTGCAAGTTGTAATAACGTCATTTCTCACCTCGGGACGGTCGACGTGCGAAGTGGAAAAAGAAACATACATGCCCGTCTTTTGTTTGAGCAGGTTCATGCAATATTTTGGACCGAAATTGCAGCACAGCAACAACAGCAACGAACAACAGCGACTCGCTTAGCAACAAGCTACCTAGCAGTCAATAGCAAGTAGCTTAGCAAAAATCTAGCCAGATAAGGTTAGTGGTAACTCTAGTGTTGATGATTATCTTCTCAAAACAGTGATTAGTATGGTCAGTGTTACAGATTTAACCAAGTCCTGTGTCTGTATATTAACTGATCTAAACAGCTATAAGCTCATTTAAAAGTAAAGAAGGGGGACTTTACACTGTTTTCACAGTGCGAGCGGCCATGTTGACTTGACGTCACTCCGTAAACGGGGAAGGAACTGGTAGTCGAGAAGACTACCCCAAGAAGACGAGTTGAAATTTCAAGTTGAGGGGGTGTTTTCACCAGTTGTAGGCAGGGAATTACAACCTTGCCTGGAATGGAGCATTAGCGTGTCTGAGCTACATTAACGGAAGATTTAGTATTAGGAGGCGATCTTTCACTGTTTAGCCATCATTTTGTCGTTTTCAGCTCTTTGAGAGGTTTGTTGCCTTTTATACAGTTTTGTGGGTGCGGCTAAATGTAAATCAACTGTGCCGTGCAGGTGCTTGGTAATTTACGGCTGCCTGGTAGTCACCAACGTGAACTCACATGAATACGAAGAAAATCAGCGTTACCGTTTGGCCTACAAAATCACAATTCACACGCAGGTTTCAAAAGACCCAATGTCATGATCCAGAATTTTCAGGTTTATTTAAAACAAACAGCCAAAAAAAAAAAAAAAAAAAAAAGGCACCCGACTTCCTCCGTACTCCAAACATACTAAGCTACGTGCTGAGATGGAAGCTGCTACTTGGCATGGGGCTTACTTCTTACTGATTCAGCTGTAATATGTTTTGAATCTAATGGTGTGAGACGGATAAAATACTGTATGCCTATAGGCCCAGCTTAGGAATCACTGCAGCTGGTTAAGCGATGACACTGCAGCAACAGCAGATAAAACGCCATGCAGGATGCAGAAGTATGTGCACCCACTATCCTACATAATACAGTCTGAGATGAAGTGGTAGTGTCCTGTTTTAGTAGTTTTGTACTGTCATCTGCTGTTTGCACACATTTGCACGTTCACTTTAAGTAGTAATGTGTAGTCTCTTGTAGTTCTGTGTTGTTTTATATAGCACCTTGGTCCTGGAGGACCCTTGTTTCGTTTCACTGTGTGCTGTACTAGCTGTAGATGGTTGAAACGACAATAAAGCCACTTGACTTAACTTGACTAATTAGGTTTGCAGCACATAAAATGATGGTAGTTAATGAAGTTAAAACTGAAACTAAAACATACAACTAGAGATGCATCTATGTCATTTTTCAGACTGAATACGAGTACAAAAGTGATACTTTATAATAGTATCTGTATAGTAGCTATACAAAGCAAGTATGTGAGGGTTCATACACTTAGGCTACTACGTTCGCTCTTTATAAGATTAGCAAGTTCATTTTCAATGAAGTACATTAGCGAGCTACATTAGTTAGCTTCGATGGAGTAGGGTTGCAGTTTGTTTCATTTCTGTACAGCTGTAAGTAAAGAACATTTTGTCCAATAGTGTCTGATCATAAAGAACAACATACTTGGTCAGAGCTGCTATTTTCACTCACCTAGCATCGTCTATAGCAATTTTTTTAACACATCGTATCAATATCGGATGTTCATATCTGAGAGTTTTTTTTTTTTCAGTATAAGTAAATGAGCACAGTATCAGACCGATACCCGATGCCAGTACCCATAACGATGCATCCCTAAATGCAGCTTTTGAGGTGACCGAGAAGGCATAAAGTCTGTCTATCCTGAGGTCTTTCCCATGTCAGAAAACATACAAAGCGCTGACACTGGAGACTCCTTCCACAAACATCAAATAAACATCTCCTTACAGAAAACTTCGACATATCAACAATGACACTTTTTTTTTTTAAAAATCCGTTTAGGTGGAACGTCCGGTGTATAAGGCCCTGTGTAAGTTGTTAGTCCAGAAACAATATCGTATTAGAATGAGCACCATTAATATAAACCCGTGATTTGCACTACTGCCAGAGCTGCTGTTGCGCAAAATGAATCAACACTTTCTGACCAATCAGAGTGGAGAATTCAGCAGCGCTGTGGTATAAGCGTGGTTTTTATCAAGCATCATATGGTGTGAAAATATTTTTTACTGTAGAATTCTTTCCAGTCTATTACCAGGGAATGATATTTAAATGATTTATAAATCAAATAAGAATTTGCTGCATGCTGCTCTCGTCGTCTTTCAGGCGAATGTTTCACAGCGAGGTAAAAGTGTCAGGGGCTAGAGGCTAAAGCTGCCATTGTGCTCGGAATGGAAGTGAAATTATGCGACTGTTCTCCGTCTCTCCGTCTCAGCGGCTGTGTGTGTGTAATCCAGCGGAGAGCGGAGGCGGTGAAGGAGTGCGTACTGCCGTCTGCTCCCTCACTTTTGCTCTTTGATTCTCACTCGAGCAGAAGTGAACTCATTTGCCGCATGAAATGTGTCTGCCGAGCTGTTTCTCTCCAGCGGTGTCACACCTTTAAAAGGGTTAGCATTTGTCATGATAAACGCAGACAAAGTGCTGGAGCTGTCGGGGTATGTTTTGATTCATTCTCCTTGTAAAATGCTTCCCTGTTTTCTCTAAGTCTTTTTTTTTATTTTTTTTTTTTATTGTTGGCCTTTGCCTACTCAAAAGGTTGTACTGCTGCATCTGGGGCAGGATTGTAGCGTGTCAAACGAAGGCAGCGGTATCTTTCTGAATCGGGCCATTTAAGAAAGGAATCAAACCCTTTGTGGTGTGCTGTCATGGGAAAGTAATCAATGACAGGGTGGTGTGATGAAGCGGAGTTACTTTGACCACTGTTGACAGCAATCTGCCAATAGTTTCACTTTATTTTATTTATCTATTAAATAACAACACATCATACTTTTTTTTTATCCATTTATAGCTGCATTTGATGTTGTGAAACAAGTAAATTCCTGTAATCATTTACATTGTAAAAGTTATAAACAGCCATTCTGTCACTTTCTCTTGAAGTTATTAAGAGTGTTACAAAGCGCTGACACTGGAGACTCCTTCCATAAATGTTACACAAACATTATATACAGAAAACTTTACCATACCAACAGTTATACATTTTTAATCTGTTTATGTGGACCGTACTCCCTACAAGGCCTGGTGAACTACTAAAAGCCGGGACTACTGTTAGAGCTGCTGTTATGAAAATTAACCCACACCTTCTGACCAATCAGAAGCAAGAATTCAACAGCGCTGTGGTCTAAATAAATTTGGAATAGAAAGTAAACTGAGGAGGATACTAAATAGGATCTGATGAACACAATCCATTATGGAAGAAGAGTTGATGCTGTTGTAGTTCAGCGGGGTGTGTGTGTGTGTGTGTGTGTGTAAACAGACACTGATTATGTTCGTTTCCCTAGAAAGGACCTCTTAATTTAGGGGCTGTGCTATAATTACCATCCGAGGGATTTCAAAAGGGGTCATGCTGAAACGAGGGAGGCGGAGCTTGTTGTCCTGCTAAAAATTGTAGCAGACAGCTCATACCCATTAGCCTGTAACCATACGTTTCTATGGCAACCCAGCAGTGAATTTCATGTCATTCTTAAGGCAAACATCATGACTTGAACTGTTTAAGCACCAGATACTGGGCCTGGAGTGTTGGGGTGTGTTTGGTGCACGTAAAGATCCAGCCAAAACGCATAATAGGGAATGAAATGCTTCAGTTTTGGTAAATTAATTTTGGCTTTTTAGCATTTAAGATGGTGATGGGTCTGAAATAACACAGAGAACAGTAAAGGTATGACTAATACCCGGAGACCTGCACGGCACACACTCCACATAAGCTAAATCTAATTCTAAAATGTGCTATTGTTTAAGAAATCAAAATGTATAATCATTGACACGATGACTGACACATTGATTGACACGATGCTTTTTTTCCAAGGAGATGTTTACGTAACATTTTTGAAAGGAGTCTCCAGCGTCGAAGCGGTATCTTTTACGTTTTTCAGATACAATAAAGTCTGTGCAGTTTCTCAGTAACAAGCTGCATTTATTCTCTGTTCATAGCTGTTTATAACGTAAGTGAAAACAGGAACTAGCTTGTCTCGCTGATGATCCACACCCTTACCCGTAACTATAAACAGATCAATGTCATTGTTTCATGAATAACTTTTTAATTTATTAGTGTTGGCAAATAGCTGTGGTGTAAGATGAATGAAACACTTCAGGACATGCTGTTATAGGAAAATAATCATCTCCAGGGTGGTACTAGAAACACGGCTTTATCGTGCCCTGAAGTGTTTCCTTCCTTGCATATTGCACAATGGCATTTTCTCAGCTCTGTCCTCATTTCTTCCAGATGTTCTGTTTCGAGATATATGCTGCTCCGTGCCCATATGTCGCTGCTCATGGTTTGAAATCGTATCTAATTTGAACAGTTCCAATGCACAGCTTTGCATAATTACGCCGTCTGTTCGACCCTGCTATTCTGTGTAGCATGTCCACGCGGCGTATTTATTTAGACTGCTCCTGTACTAATGGTTCTACTTGAAGCGGCGTAGTTGTGTTTGTTGTTGTCGTGTTATTTTCAGAGTTATTTACGTTATTTACATGACAAGCTGCATTCCTATTAACTTCAAAATGGGGGGGGGTGATAAGAGGCTGGCGAGGGAATGCCTGTTTATAGCTGATGTATTATAAGTGATGACAGAAACTAACTTGCTTTGCGGATGCTCCGCAGCGTTCAATGTAACTAAACATGGACAAATTGTCTGACATTGTACTTTAATTCATGGGGGGAAAAAAATCCTTTGGTCTAAGACGAATAAAACACTTTATTGGAAAATAATCATCTCTGGGGTGGTAACAGTAACATCGCTTGACGTTAGGCTGCGTCACTTCACCCTGTCTATAACAGAACGCAATTAAGAGTTTACACACTTACACACACTTTATGCACTTACAAACAGTAACAAACATGCGATTGTTTTAATATCACAGTAAACCAGCATCATTACAGTATCTACAGTTTATTCACTGTACAAATGGGCATTAAAACAGCAAACGAACCTTGTCTAGCTATCTTTTTTCTTAAGTTATGATTTAAGTTGCGATTTAAAAAGAAAAAACAAAACAAAACAAAACACAGCGTCCTTTACTTTAGAGACACATGATAAGTGCAAGACATTTCAACTGGAGAAAGTGTAAAAAGTGTAAAGCAGAACTACTGGCCATTAAAAATAGAAATTCTAATAAATTAGTCATCTCAAGAATTCAAACTGAGGAATATAACAGAGTGCCAGTGCCTTTTAACTTGTAACGTCTAGTTATTTACAGTGCCTTGCATAAGAATTCACCCCCATGAACGTTTCCACCTTTTGTAATGTTACAGCCTGGAACTGCAATGGACTTAGACATGTTGGTAAACACAGTTAAGATTTGAAGATGCGACACCAGGGCCAATCCTTGATAGGATCATCGCTGGTTGAAATTACAGCTGCAAGTCTGTTAAGGATATGCCTCTATCAGCTTTGGATCCTAATATGTCTGCACAGTCGTCTTTGGCAAACCTGCTCAAGCTCCGTCAGACTGGACAGAGACTGCTGGTGAACAGCAATTTTCAAGTCTCGACACAGATGCTCAGTCAGACTGAGGCCATTCTAACACATTCAGGTTCTTAGATTTCAACCACTCCTGTGAATCTTTGGCAGGATAAGGTGGGCAGGAACAAGTTTTTCTTCTAGGATTGCCCTGTATTTGGCTCCATCCTCCATCTTGACCTCAAGCCTGACCAGTTTCTCAGGCCCCTGCTAACGAAAAGCATCCCCTTAACATGATGCTACCGCCACCATGCTTCACAGTGGGGATGGTGTTCTCAGGTGGATGAGCAGTAAATGAGTTTCCACCAAATGTAACAAATGTGTCTAAATGACACATTGTGTCATGGCCAAAATGTTCAAGCAACTAATCCCCTTTTTACCCAGTCACTCAATTTTGACAGACGGCTTCCTCTGGGCAGAGACGCCCTTGTGCTATATTCTTTCCATTTTTTTCAATAATGGATTTAATGTTGCTATAAGTGTGTTTATTCTGAGATCACATGACACATTAACTGCACACGGGGACTCCATTCGAGTAATTATGTGGTTTCTGATGGAGGCAGAACTTGTTGAGGGGTTTCACAGCAATAAGCGTGAATGCTTATGCAATAACAGCTTTTACTTCTTTTCTTATTCTATCATTTCGCAGACGATAATGATTTTTTTTCCCCTCACTTCAATATTATGGGTTATTTGGTGTAGACGATATATAATCCCAATTAAGTAAATTTCAGTTCCAGGTTGTAATACTACAAAATGTGGAAAGGTTTAAGGGGACTGAATACTTATGCAAGACAGTATGTTATACTTATTTTACACGTTTTATATTTTTTGTATTTTTTTGTGTAAAGAGTCAAATAGCTCAACGATATTTTTTTAAAAAGTAAACCTGCAAAATGCTGCAAAAAACTATAATAAATGAAATAATTAATAAATACTTTACACTCTCCTCCCATGCTGGAAAGAAAATATGAACAGCTTTTGTAAAACATTTATTGATGGAACTTAACAATTGCCTGTGTTCAACCAAAGATTTCCATTATAAGAGAATTTTGACATTTTTCCCCCCCTCGGTATTGGGAAATGTCAGAATTCTTGTTGCGGTAATGATACATACACTTTAGACAAAGACAACAGAAACAAGGTTGAATAACGCTGGAGTACTGTCTTTTTTTAAACGTTATTACTGCAGATGTGCAAGAAACCAACAAAGTAGTAATTGGGTGTCTCTCTGACAAGTAAATAACAGTAGGGGTGCGCGGTTTTAGAAAAATAATTAGCGACGAGGTGGTGCGATGTGGCCCGAGGTGAAGCGGAGTTTCTGTTATCACCCTGACGTTGATTATTTTCCCATACCTGTGCATGCTGAAGTGTGTTACATTTCTTATAGCACAGATTTAATTTGACAGTGATTACAATTTTGTATGTAAAAAAAAAAACAAGCATAACATCATTTTTTATCCAGTTTCAGTTACATTTAATGCTGTGTCCATGAAACTAGTTAGTTCCTGTTATACTGTACGTTATGTTAAAGCAGGAAAAAAAAAACAGCTTATAATGTTAGAGAGAAACCACAAAGCTTTACAGAGAAACTCCTCCATCTGGAAAACTTTCTAGTCACAACTTAAAGTTACAGCTCTTACGAAACACGGGAGACCTCCTTCCAAAAAATGCTAAATAAATGTATCCTTACATAAAACGTAACCATGCCAACAATAAAACAAGATTTATGGGCACCATCCACTAAACAAGACCCTGTGTAATTTGTTACTACAGAAACGATAACATTAGAACAAGTGCACTAATATAAACCTCGGAGCTGGAACTACTTTTAAAGCTACTGTTACAGAAAATGAATCAACACCGTCTGACCAATCAGAATCGAGACTGTAATCGTGCTTTGTTCGGTAACTCAGAAGTGCAATTAACCAAATGTGTCTGATTCCATTTCACGTATCAGACAAACTCAGAAATAAGTCCTTTCTGTTCATTCACTACAGAAGAAGCAAAATTGCTTCATAGCTTGTCTTGTGTGTCTTGCCTGCTGTGCCTGCTGTGCGAACTGGCCTTAACACAGCGCTGGCAAAGAAAGCCGAGAGAGCCGCAGTGGGGAAGGTCAAGAGGACGGCGCTCTCCAGCAGAGCATGAAGGCTTCGGGGCCCTCAATACATCCAGCCAGCCAATAAAACCCACAGAAAATATGAGCCACATCATACAGTCCTTCACAATAAAATCATCCGCAGGAAAAATATCCCTCTCAGCCACCGTTTTCCCCAAACTCTCAATAAAGTTTTCAATATGTCCAAGGATAAGCCTTGAGAATTTACACTAAGGATAACGGATTATAAAAAAAAAAAAAAGGCGACATTATAAAAAAGAGACTGAGATTGTTATTGCTCTGAAATACCATCTTGTAGCTATTCCTATAAAATGGATGTTTTAGTAATTTAAAAAGCCTATTAAAATGATGTCAACACATCCTTATTCACTAGACAGGCTATACTGGGATCAATGCATCCACACCCCATAAACTCAAACCTCTTCATCTATCTGCGACCCAATCCTTTTTTTTTTTTTTTTTCCCCAGACAAGAATCTCATTGCTTTTAATTATATATTTCCCGCGGTATTGACCTATACTTCACCATCCGGGATGTCACATCATTAAGAGCCAGCGGAGTTTGAAATTGGTCAATATATTTCACAAATGACCTCCACAGAAGAGTTGCTCGCTTCCTCAGCAACTCCCCCCACCCCCCACCCCCCCACCCCCCACACCATTCAGAGCGGAGGACAATGATTACGATAATGTCCTCCCGAATCCTTCCTGTTTTCTCATCTGAAGAAGACAGTGGACGCAGGCAAGGAACAATTCATTATGAAGGACAAACAGTCGACGATTTATGCCGTAATTCGTCTATCCGACGTTCAGATCTCCCTCCGTCCAAATGAATATCAATTCACAGCAACGGAAAGTGGTCCATATCTCTATAACAGCAATAAAAAAAAATAACACGCATAATAATAAAAGGGTATAAGACGGACAAAGTCAAGGATTTAGAGATGACAGGAAAAAAAAAAACGTCGTGACTTCATATTCCTCTGTCCATTTAATCCTAAAAGTTTCAGCACGCCCGTCGCTCCTGCTTTCGGTAAAAGGCGCTGTTTTGATCGTGGCAGATGCAGCACATGAGAGGCAGCACTTGCATAACGTCGCTACCTCATCCTGCTAAATTATGATAAATGATCTCTTATTTAGACATAAGCTGTGAAAAACTGCCAGACAGAGAGCGAGAAACATAGAGAGAGAGACGTACAGAAAAAGCAACGGCTCATATAATGTGTAATTTGGCAAATTTGCGATGAGGCTTCTGCCAGGAACGAGTTCTAGAGGAGTTCAGCAGTCATTCATGTTTCCTTATTATGGTTATAACACAATGCCACTA
Source organism: Pangasius djambal (assembly GCA_022985145.1). NCBI lineage: Eukaryota > Metazoa > Chordata > Actinopteri > Siluriformes > Pangasiidae > Pangasius > Pangasius djambal. The sequence goes on from CM040979.1 coordinate 27,493,768, forward strand.
TCTGTGTCTGTATCTCTATCTGCACAGGGCTCCAAAAAGATGTACAGTAAGTGTATTCGACTTTAGCCTGAAGCAGACGTGGCCTGAACTGGAAGGGGTTATCTGCCACTAGGAACCCATAAACACTGGGAAGAAAAAAAAAACAATAAATAAAAGAAGAATTCTGGCTTCCTCAACAGTTCCTCGACCTCAGCTACATCACTCCAGTCCATAATTGGTCTTAACTGGAGATGTGTACAGGACTGTTTTTTTTTTTTTTAGACCTGCTTGCACCATTACTTTTGTTTGTATCTGTAGCAATATATTCTAATGTATTTTGCAGAGCCTGTTGCTGGTTGCATTCCTAACATTTACATATTTACAAAGCAGAGTCATACTCACATTTTAAGTAATTACAAAATTCAACAATTTCTATCAAAATGCAGGCAAAATGAAGCCATGATAGTGAAACAGACATGAACGAAACGATTACAGATGACAAAAATAGTCTGTGGGTGAGACAAACAATTTTGTTCATGGGAACTGGGAACTGGGAACGACTGTGATCAGTGATTGGTCGTTGGGAACAATAGTAATCAGTGATGTCACTGGGAACAATTGTAATCAGTGTTTGTTGGGAACAATGGTGATCAGTGCTTGGTCTTGGTTGCTGGAAACGGTTGTCATCAGTGCTTGCATTGGGAACACTGGTGATCAGTGATTGGTTGTTTGGGAACTATGGTGATCAGTGATGGGTCATTGGGAACAATGTTGATCAGTAATTGGTTCTCAGACACAATGGAGTTCAGTGATTGGTCACTTGGAACAGTGTAGATCAGTGATTGGTCGTTGGGAACATTGGCTTGCAATGTGTGACTCAGTCAGGCTTTTCGCACTGGTAGTGAGTGAAGAGAACCTGCTCTCTCAACTCGTACAACCAGCAGCTGTGATGTGAGCAGGACAGCTGCTAACATCTGCTCAAAAATCAGCTAGATGTCTCACTAGGCTCTTTTTTTTTTTTTTTTTAAATAAAGTCACTAAAGGGGACGAAAAATGTGCCAAATCTATTTACAAAGTTGCTAAGTTGGCAACACGGATTTTTGATTGTAACAAAAGTGAAAACCAGTTATGTGACCAAGTTTCTGTCCCTCTATTCACACTCTCACTGTGTCCAAGCTGAACAACGCACCATGGGACTCTTTCATGCCCCGGCTTGGCCTTTCACCAGCGGAGAGTCAAACACTTTGGCTAAATGGGGAGACTCACAATAACACGCTGCTCTTTAGTGTGTGCTTCAGTCAATACTCTGTACATGCAGTGAAACACTTGGAACTGCAAGAAGAGTGTGAAAAGGAGGATATTAATAGCTAGACCACAAGTGTAGCGGGGGGCCATTGTCTCTTCTCTGACCATCCGGAGCTATAAATCTACACTGACGACTCTGAAATGTAGCCTTTCCAAGATGCACACACACACAAATACACACAAACACACACACTTGCAGCTAAAACATCTAAAACGGGAGGCCACCACCAGCAGAAGATCAGTCATCTTAAACACCTGGGAACGAGGCACTTCTTCTCATCACCTATGGTTTACTGCAGCCTGTCACATGTCCCATGGCTATCATTATAAGATCTATATAAAATGACTCGGAGAGGGAATGAGCGTCTGGGAACACTGCCTTCCTCTCTATATTATTATTCCGTCGAGTAAAAAGCTCCTTAGTGCAGCACATTTAATCTCATTTTTCTGGATTGAACCTTGAACCATTTCATTTTCTTATTTTCTCTTCGAATCGGAGCATCACCCACTCCTTCATCTCGCTTTATCTCTCCAGTGGCTAAAACACAAACACACGTTCTCCGCTTTCTCTCGCTCTGCCTTCACCTCTCTCTCCTCAAACACGTTTCACTGACCAAACTCAATTATGTGCCACATTTATCGTGTCCGAGGGCCCTTGCTGGCCCTAGGGGCTGGGAATAAATCTTTCCCCTGGGTCAATAATGGCTTCCAGGGGCCCTGTATTGTCATTAGGAGCCCTTTGGTGCGAAGAGAGAGAACTAAAGCTCCAGCAGTCATCTGTCTCCTAAACGGCCCAGTGGTCAGACTTCATTAGACGGTTTAATACTATTATCCACTATATCCATCCAATATAGCACCATAAAGTGGCCTTGACGAGCGCTGGGGCCATGACAGGAAGGTTTCTGGACAAACTGAGCATGTGTCTTGTCTTTTTGGTAGCAACCATTGCTGTTGGAGGGGCAGGGCATAAAAATGTATTTATTTGTTTCTTTGTTTCTTTGTCTTAAGCTATAAGCATTAACCTTCGCAAAAAGTGAATAGTACAATATTTGCTCACTGTCTTTATTTTGATGGCTAGCAAACGATTTCTTTTAACCCCTGTAGCTAAACCTATAGCCTCAAGTCATTTAACACCCCCCCCTTTTTTTTATATTTTAATGGACGGTATACCTTGATGAATAAATCTACAATATTTGTATCAGTGACATTATGCTTTTCAAGATACGAAATAAAAGAAACAACAGCATGACACAAAGTCTAGAGCTGTTTCCTCTGTCAAGACCATTATTTTCAGATATCGGGACACATTCATTTACATACAGTATTTATGCTAATTAGTCATGCTAATAACTTGTCCACTTACTCATTGCAACTGTGTTTAGCCACAGCACAACTGGATGAAATAAAACTGCCTTTCTAGCCGTCCACTCCCACAGGCTAGCGTAACCTTTATACCGTTGTTGTTACGGTCTGTCAGGATTGCTCAGTGCTAACTCTGCTAGCCTTTTATTCCGAAGTTTTTTTTTAAAGCTTATATTCATATCCAACAAAATGCAATTTATTTAAATAGGAAAGATGATAGTGTAGTGGAAAAAACAGACGTTGCTTTATGCTTGTTGTCAAGATTACTTGCTAACATGCTTATGTACGATAGCAGGAACATCAGATTAGAGCTGGGATTAAATGTTCGTGCAGCTCTACATCCCATCATGAGATACACAGGAGTCATACAATCACACAAAATGGCTTCTACCGTCAAAGCGATTTTGACATTGCTTTAATAAATGGTGATGTTTAATAGTTGTAAACAGGTATCGTGATACACCTAAAGGTGTGATTTTACATTTATGGTTATTAGACCATAAAAGTTTGATTCGGTTCCACCCACCGTGTCGATGCTCTTCACAGACGCAGAGTTTTTTCCAGCGAACGGCTGGCAAAGTGCGCTAATTAAGTGTGGAGTAGGCGCGTGGAGGGGGGTGGGGCGGTTGGAGGGCCGGCTACGGTAATGAGTTTCATGAAGTGCAGACGAAACCAGGATAATGAGGGTCTGCTCAAGTGTCTCAGAAATCCACCAGAATCCCCACCAGCACCACCACCACAACACCACCCTACCTCCCACCTCTGTATCGACGCGGTGACAAGAAAACGCAGGAAGATGGGCCAAGCAAGCGAACACACATTATAAAGCGAAATTGCCTTCAACTGCAAAACACACACAAGCTCAATTACATATGCATGCGCACACACACACACTCTCTCTCTCTCTCTCTAAAACACACACACACACACACACACTAATTATCTCAAAGTCAGTGGAGTACTGGAAGGCAAAACAACCTGCAGGAGTGAGCTCGAGCTGCGTGAATGGCCCGATTGATGCGAGTGTGTTCAGTATTCAGAGAGGAAATGGGAGTGAAGTGAAACTCTCCTGCATGCACTGAGAGCAGAGTGAAACCTTTTTTTTTTTATATACAAAATGCAACCTGCACAAAGCAAAAAGCACAACAACTTTCAAACCGGATCTCACAACATTTGAAAGAAATTAAATAAACAACAGCAACGTGATTGGATTTCGATTGATTTCATATGTCTGGAAAAATACATCAAATTCTGGAAAACAGCCAAAAAATTTAAAAAAAAGAAAAGAAAAGAGTCATGTTTTGACCAAAAATATGTGCTGTACTTTGACACCTCAAATTTAAGAACGAAAAATGTTTTATTAAAACGACACAGAAATGGATTTATTTATTTATTTATTTATTTATTTATTTATTTTAATCTTGCTTAGGGTTTCTGCAAAGAACATGTGTAAGGAGTCGGTTTATCAAACGTACCGGTAAAAACAATCGTTCTAAATCCAGAAGGGGGCGGAGCTTGTAGGTTTTTGCAATCTGAATATGGATTCTTGATGAGCCTGACAATTGTTCTTTAATTTTTAACCTCCACATCAATTAATTTACATGCAATATTGAAAATAAAACAACAACAAAAAAAAAAACATAAGAGTCTCTCACAGTGGACTGTCTTTCCTCCGACCAGCTGAAGACGAGTGACATACCCACCGTACAAGCACGAGAGTTATGTGCTTCTTTGTGTTCGTGACCCCGGTGTGACCCTAACACACTGACACACTTGTGTCCCAGCGTCTCAGTTCACTACACACACCGTCACTCAAATACAGCACTGGAATCTGAAACACACTCAAGTGTCACAAAGGACATTTTATGATGGATGAGTGGCGGCGGTTACATTAACGCTAACATTCACGATAAGCACTTACTATAATGCACTATTAGCTCTAAGGCTAAAGCCAATGTTTAAAAAAAATATTACTATTAATTACCGCTTACAGCATATAATCAATAATCAATGTCCAAAGTGCAGGGAACAAAATAGTCTCCATATATTAGAGCTGTCAAAACCTTTTAAAATTGCATTGCAAGTTTAATTAATTATAGTAAAAGATTTATTATCTGCATCCATTTAAATATTTATGAGCCCATAATTTTTACGTAGATAAAGTGAACATTGTCATACAATTCAGAGAAGATTAATAATGTCACATTATTACAAGCAACGTTTTTTTTTTCTTTCATTTTATATTAAAATTTATATTCCTACATTATAAGGAAAAACCTGTATTAGGTTACGAAATGTATTTATTTAGAGCCACACAAAATGTAGAAAATCTGTGTTCAAAGTTTAAAAACTAAATCTAGTTCAAGAGACACTGCAAATATTTACTTCGGTTCAACAAGAAATGTGATAATATGCAAGAAATATTAGAGTCAACTCATCACATTAGCTCATTTGAGTTGCCCTAACTGTAACTCCTGATCTCTGATCAAATAACCCAGTCAGATCAGAGCACTTTAAAACATACAATAAGCTCGGTATCTCCCATTTCGAACTTGTGTGTGTGTGTGTGTGTGTGTGTGTGTGTGTGTGTGTGTGTGTGTGGGGCTGAATGTAGAAACACTATGAGAGGATGCAGCTGGTGGTGCCAGTAGGAGCACGTAGCTGACAAACACAATAAACAAGGCCACCAGAACCCAATGAACTGCCTGGATGTGTGTACGTGTCTTTAAACTTACTCTCCAGTGTTGATATTTCTTTTCTTTCAGTCAGCATGTGCTAGTTTTACCAGTCATTGTGACAAATACTCCATGTTTCCTTACTGTTACATGCATCTGCAGAACCAGCTGTGGAACACCTGCGATGGCAAAGATGCCAGCTACATGCCATACTTTCTTTCTGCACTTCATTCATGAAAACAATGAGATGTTATTTAGGCTACCATTTAAAAAATACCTATAAGATACACTCCAGACACTCTCTCATATTCAGCATCATTGATGTGAGAGGTAGAGCTAATAAAAGACTGCAATAAATCCGCAAGTATTTCCAATGTGTTAATGTGAGAGTATGAAATGCTCACTTTCAGATAAAATGCTTTCACATTTCACATCGTTTTACCCCTCGCACACTCACAAATACTCTCACATTCACATAAAGCTTTCTCACATTCACAGAAAAGGCTCTCACACTGGCTAGGTTTACCTCTCACACCAACAATGCTCTACCATTCACATAAACGTTTTTGCTTTCACATAAATGACTCTCACATTCATACACAAGACTCTCACATTCTCATAAAATGCTCTCAAATTCACAAAACGCCCCTGCGTTCCCCCCAAAAAAAAGCTTTCGCTTTCATGTAAGATGCTCCAACATTCACATAAAATGATCTCGGCTTCATGTAAAAGGCTCTCACATTCACACAATGCTCTCGCATTGCCCCAAAATGCTTTCGCATACAAATAAATACTGTCACATGCACAAACCGCCCGCACAGTCACATAAAAAGACTCTCACCTTTATATAAAAGGCTTGCATGTTTACATAAAATGCTCTCACATTCGCATAAAATGTTCTTACTTTTTACAGAGAATGCTTTCACATTCACACAAACACTCTCACCTTCATACAAAATGTTCTCATATTCATATAAACAGCCTCACACTCACACAAAATGCTCTAATATTCACATGCAACTGTGTTACATTTACAAAAAATGCTCTCACATTCACATAAAATGTTCTTACTTTTTACAGAGAATGCTTTCACATTCACACAAACACTCTCACATTCATATAATATGTTCTCATGTTCATATAAACAGCCTCACACTCACACAAAATGCTCCAACACTCACATACTCTCACATTCACATACAACTCTCTCACATTCACATACAACGCTCTCACATTTACATACGACGCTCTCACATTCACATACAACGCTCTCACATTCACATACAACACTCTCACATTTACATACAACGCTCTCACATTCACATACAACACTCTCACATTTACATACAACGCTCTCACATTCACATACAACACTCTCACATTTACATACAACGCTCTCACATTCACATAACACTCTCACATTTACATACAACGCTCTCACATTTACATACAACGCTCTCACATTTACATACAACACTCTCACATTTACATACAACACTCTCACATTTACATATGACACTCTCACATTTACATACGACGCTCTCACATTCACATACAACACTCTCACATTCACATACAACGCTCTCACATTCACATACAACACTCTCACATTCACATACAACACTCTCACATTCACATACAACACTCTCACATTCACATACAACACCCTCACATTTACATACAACGCTCTCACATTCACATACAACACTCTCACATTCACATACAACACTCTCACATTTACATACAACACTCTCACATTCATATACAACACTCTCACATTCACATACAATGCTCTCACATTTACATACAACACTCTCACATTTACATACAACACTCTCACATTTACATACAACACTGTTCCTGTTACTATCTAGAAGTGAAGTGAAGTGAAGTGAAGTGAAGTGACGTGTGGCCAAGCATGGTGACCCATACTCGGAATTTGTGCTCTGCATTTAACCCATCCAAGTGCACACACAGTAGTGAACACACACACACCCGGAGCAGGGGGCAGCCTTTTTTTTCGCTGCGGCGCCGGGGAGCAGTTGGGGGTTCGGTGCCTTGCTCAAGGGTCTCACCTCAGTCGTGGTATTGAGGGTGGAAGAGAACGCTGGTCATTCTATACTGTAGGCACACACACACACACACACTTTTTAAAATATTCCTCGTTGTACTTACAGAAAGCCTCCTGCTTTGTAACTTTTTTCTTTTACCGAGAACATATCCGTCCATTTTAAGTGATTTTAGAGAGGTTAAGAGAGTTGATGAAGATGAAGACATTTTTAGCCACAAAGAATGGATTAGCTAGCTAACGCTGTAATTTTTTTGTTTATCTCTCACGTGCTAAGAACTTTTATCGCATGACCTGACCCATGAGTAATTCAGTCAACAGCTAGCACTTTTTATTCATCAGGTTACAACGAAACTTCTAGTTTATTACGTTTTCTTATTACTTTCAAACTTGTACGATTAATTACAGTGACATTTCCATTACAAACACCTGGTCACGAAACCCTGGTACAGACTAACGATAGTAACACCGGATCGTTAGCCAGGACTAGTGAGGACTTGGCAAGAGTGTTTTTACTGGTTACGCTGTGTGTGTGTGTGTGTGTGTGTGTGTGTGTGTGTGTGTGTGTGTGTGTGTGTATGTTTGGAGCAATTTATTAACGTATTTTTTTAAAGGCACTCCAGACAGTGTTCTTTCTGTTAGGAGAAAAAAAAAAGTAGTGAAAAAGTACTACTAGTTCAGTAAAATCAGTGAATGCAATGCCTTGTAAATGTCAATTAATTATTCTTAAAGCATTATAGGTCAATGAGATCACATTTCACGCTAATGTGTGGATGTGTGAGTGCTGTGTGAGAGCGTAACAACATTTCCGGTACGTCTGAGAGATAAACACCGTGGATTGAACAGCTTTTTGTGTACACGTGAGATATGGCACTTTCAATACAAGAAACACTGCAAACTGCACAAAACTGGTAAAGCTCTCTACAGTTAAAAGAAAACAGACTTTCCCTATAAAGCCGTGCTAATGAAAGCCTGGCGCTTTATAAGGCCTCACATCAAACATTAAACACACTGCAGCGCTTCTACAGCCTGGTATTGTACGTCGAGTTTCAGGCTTAAGGACAAATCTGATGAATGGTTTAAGGCCATAGATTCATGAGCAAGAGCCTGAAAACATTAATGCGGCTAATAAAGAGTAAAAGCCGCTAGCTACTGATTACCATTAAGCAAAGGACTCTTTTACAGTGGCATATGTGAACACGTAATGCGTGTTATGGAGCATTCTTGGATTTCTAACCTACTGATTATTGTTTTTAATGAAAGACCATCTGCCAGGTCTCAGAAAGCAAGCAGCAAAACCATCAGAGCGTGGACAAGGATAATTACCGTCGTCCTCGGCCTGGAGAGTACGAAACCCGATAAACGTGTCCCCGTATGTTTAAAAGGCAATAAAAAGTTTATGTTCTCTACCTTTTTTTTTGTTAATTGAGCCAAAGTTCCTAAAATGCAAAGTAGCTTGAACGGTGCAGAGATGCCGATGAGGTAACTGTGTGTATCAGAGACTCCCTAATGTCTTATTTTAAAATATACCTCGGCACTGCCGAATTCTCTATTCCGACTGGTCAGAACTGAGTCATTAAAGACTCAAAGTCAAAGTCAAAATTTTGACACCACATCCATTTTTAAATTTTTTTTTTTTTTAAGTTTGTTAAAAAAAAAAAAAAAAAAAAAAAAAAAAAAAAAAAAAAAAAAAAAAAAAAAAAAAAAAAAAAAAAAAAAAAAAAAAAAAAAAAGAATAATGACGTAATGAAGACCCCGGAAAACACAAGGGTTAAATGTGCCTGTGTGTGTGTGTGTGTGTGTGTGTGTGTGTGTGTGTGTGTGTCTACTGCTCTTGGCACCATGACGCTTGACCTTTCCAGCAGATGTGTGCACATATTGAACTTGCGCGATCAATGTGGAAGCTAAACAGTGTGAGGGCCGTTTGAGGGAAAAGGAACCTTGACCCCAGTGAATGATGCCCAGGGCCAACAGGCACACACACACACACACACACACGGAAAGAGAGAGAGAGAGAGAGAGAGAGAGAGAGAGAGAGAGAGAGTGTGTGTGTGTGTGTGTGTGTGTGTGTGTGTATGTGGATCAATACATCTGAAGTTCATTTGTTCCCAGTCAGTCACTAGAGTAAAACTGTCCTGAGTTTATAGGAAGTGTTTATTCTCACACAGGACACGACTTACGAAAAGTATCTGACCAAAATATGAACATGAAAATATGAAAAAATATCTGTGAGGGACGTAGGTGCTGGAGAGCAGCGCTGGAAGTTGGGGAGAAAAAAAAAAAAAAACAAACGCTGGTATTCCCATTTCAGTTAGCAGTTTTTAGTAAAACTGTAGCTAAATAATTCTGAAATCAATCCACTAGCTAACTGCGTTATATATTACTTTTAATAAATAAGGCAGATTTAAGAAGACAAACTATTAAATCATTAAAATTAAATCCAATCTCATTCACGCTCACTCGCTATACTTTTTTTTTTTTTTCTTCAATTTTATTATAATAATTTAATAAACCATTTGAAACGGTCCTTGGGTCACTAAAAGCTTGTCTTTTTTTTTTCCTTCTCTTTTTTCTCCCATCATGAAGCATGTTTTTTTTATTTTCATTTTTGTAATTATCACTTTTTTTTTTTGTTTATTTTTCAAATTCTAGTTATATTTTTTATTTATTACTTATTTACACTTCCATTTATTTCAACAAGCACTCACAAAAGCATGTGAAATGCCCCGTGTCACGCTGCACATTTTTTTCCCTTTTTTTTTTTTTTTTTTTTTTTTTTTTTTTTTTTTTTTTTTTTTTTTTTTTTTTTTAACACCTAAGTGAATTTCATAGAAAGCCATTACAGTCATGCAAACACACTCTCTCTATATATATACTGTGAAATAATACACGATACATTTAGCTACACAGTGATCTATTTTGAGTCTGAAGCTAAGCAAGGAACTGGAACTTGCTGAAACTTACCAGGAAGGTGCTAGTATGAAGGAGGGATAGAGTATATAGGAAGATTGAATACATTTGATTTTTTTTTTTTTCAATATTTAGGTTTGCTAAAGTTCCAGCAAAACCAAGAGGGTGTAATTTTCGCAAAAAATTCATACAACTCAAGCCAAAGTGAATGTCAAAAAGTTAAGGGCAGGGTTAGTGTTCTTTCATCCGTCAAAATAAATCAAACCACATCACCATCACTCGCTGAAATTTATACAAATTTCTCATGAAACTGTTTCGGCAAAAATAAGTATTTAAAAAAATGGCAGGGTTTCATTGAGTCTTTTCCATTAAATGTATACAACAATCATTTAACCACAAAAAGTATCCTATCAGCTACTTATTACTGTTTTCGTGGCCGTTCCACAACATTAAGTAACTATAAATGGATAAAACGTACAGTGTGTTGTTTAATAAATATAAAATTGTAATCACTGGCATGGTATTTCCTGTGATATAACAGGAATAAACACTTTGAAGCATGCTGTTATTGGAAAATAATTAAGTTCAACAGTGATTCTGCTTCATTACACTTCGCCTCCCTTGATTAATTTCCTAAAGCTGTGTGCCGCAAGTGTTTTATTCCTTAATATATGTAATTATCATATTCTAAAATCACTCAGCCCTAATCTGTGGAGCAAATCAGGTTTTAAAAATCAGTCCCACACTTCCTGGTGTAAATTCTCAGGTATTTTCCTGGTGTGTTTCTTCTTCCTGCTTTGTGTTGCTAGTGTAGTGTGTGTGTGTGTGTATGTGTGGTGATAAAAGCCGTGATTTCATTGCACTTATAATATCGATTAATTGCGGAGCGTGCGCTGTTGCCTCGGCTCGGCCCGTTCGTTATCAACCCGAGCAAACAGAGGAGACAGAACGAGGCTAAATATTAACCCTGAGCAAGTATGTGACGCAGAGCAAGCAGCCACATCACATTTCACAGAAACATGGCACACATACCAACACACACACACACAGGCATACATGTGGTTATTCCAAAGTCATATCCTCATATACACTATATGCAATGTGTTAACTGTAAATGGCGACTTCTAAGTAGAGCTATGTACTATTTATATAGAAATAGTTAGCTACATGCTAACAGCTATTTTTGTTCCACTGGACAGAGATATTTTCTCCTCAGGGCCGGTCGTTTATCGCCTCCGAGCTCGCCTCATGCCTAAAAAGACTATATGCTAGAGTTTGTCTGTAGAGTGTGACTACATGCACACTTAGCTTGTTATTCTTCTATTCAAGCTAGCCAGCTAACTAGCGCAAAACCTTCAAGCTATGAAGAACTAAAGCAGGTACCAGGTCGGCACTGCTTTATTGTAGAAGTTCCACGTAGCTGATAAGAAGTACAATTACTTTCAAAAGCAAAATCTCTAATTTCTCCTCACTATATTTTGAAACGTCACTAAATTGCTCTGTAACCAAAGTCATAAGGTGAGGCTTTAGCATCAGCTTTAAGGAGTCGATCGAAATTGCTTACAAATCTAAACTTTAACGGATGTGACAGTGAGAATTCGACCTAATACACGTCGCTGAAATCTATCTGCTGCTATGTACACTTTGTATTCATTACGGCAGACCGCTAGTTATTAGCATTCCACTAGTTTGTATCGTCATGCTAACGAACATTTGAGAGATGAGGAATAAAGCTGTTGTTAGTTAGCCTTAGCTAATGTTTTCTTAACAAAATTAAAATCAACTGATAAAAAAAACCCACAATGCATCGTTCTTTAAGTAATTTGGGGCAGGCGTTTTTTGTGAGTCTTTATTGTACTTTTACTTTCATATTTCAAGTAAATTTAAGAGTTTATACCTTTTCAGTGAAGAAACTGAAGCCGTACTTCATCTTTTATCAAAGGAATTATTTAGATGAGAAATTGAGACTCATGATTTTTACAGAGTAAAGAATTTCTGTACTTTTACCACCACTACACTGTTTTCATTACATCAGCCTACTCATGCTTAAAAGCATTTAGTTACTATGCTAAGTATGACTAAAAACAAAATTAAAAGAGTTAATTAAAATATTAGTGCCTGTTACAGCATTTTTACACAGAGCCCTGTTAAATTCTCGAATCTGATTGGTCGGAAGCTGTTGAATTGCAGTAACAACTAATTCAGAGCGAGTTGTATGAGGGACGCACCACATAAACATTTGTGATTTAACAAATCGTGTGTAATGTTTATATAACAGTTTTGGAAGGAGTCTTCGGAGTCAGCGCTTCGTAACAGTCAGAGGTAAAGCTGTTACGTAACATTTTCCACCACAGGAAAGTCTTAAGGACAGAGGAGTTTATGTTCTCTCAGTAACACAGCTGCTATAACACAAGTGCTAACAGTAATTAACTTGTTTAATGGATGTTTCACAACATTAACTGTAACTATAAATGGATTAAAAAAAAAAGCAAGACTCTTTAGTAAAATTGAAAATTGCTGTGGTGTAAGAGGAATAAAACACTTCGGGACATGCTGTTTTAGGGAAATAACCAACAGCAGCTTTGCTTCACATTTGGACACATCACACCACCCCATTGTTGATTATTTTCCTGTAACAGCACAACCTGAGTGTTTTATCCCTTACAAAGTGCTGGTGTGTCTCCGTCGGGAATCTACAGCATTCACTTAGCAGTGAATGAGAATGAGAAGTGGAGAGACTGAAGCAGTGAGCTGCGTATGTGTGCGTGTTGTTTTGAGGTATTACCGCCAGGAGTGTGATTAGAAAGCTAACTACATTAGCTGTTTTTTTTTTTCCCTCCCAGGGGAATAAAGCTAGCTTGCTACTCCTGACACTCAGGTTCATTAAGCCCTTGTGTAAGCCTGTTATGATCACTTAGCCTCTGCTGTTTTCTGTGCTTCGTCTGAAAGAAAGAGCTAATCTCTGTGGAATGTGAGGGGGAAAAAGGTCGAAAAACAGCCACTCATCACATCTCCTGGTGAGAAGAGTGCGTAATCACACTACTCCCACCAATCAGGCAAAGGGCAGCTACATGGATGATGAATGCGTCATATTATCCAGTATGAGGTCTGGATGTTCAGTGCCATGACCTCAAGAACAGGTGAATGCCGCTACGGCAAAGTCCAAAGGCATATACAGATATTTCTGATAAAATAACGTTTACCCGTCTACACAAACAGTGTCTACACAAACAGTGTGTTTTATAAAATATATCCATCCATACTGTAGAATTTGTGAGTAACTATGCTAGTTAGTTAACAAACTCAGGAGCAGGGGGTTTATCTGTGCCTGGATCTAAATGTTCAACACTCTCCAGCCTTCGGACAGAAATAACAAGTCAGACTTACACTAATAAACCAGAAATCCTCATGACACCAGTAAAAGGAGGGGAAGGAAAATGACCCCATGTTATTACAGTAAGCACAGGTTGCCCAAACAAAATTAGCAAGGTGATCACAGGGCATGCATCTTCTTTACAATATGATTACAGCAACAAGAATAATGTTACGAAGGATGTGTACTGAGTTGTACAGAAGGCGTAAAAAGCAACATGGCCAAAATACCAATAACATGGCCAAAAGCTCTACAACGAAAAAATAACACACACACACACACCATGTGGTATGGTGCTAACCCAGTGGATTCAGATCACATTCTGGCTCCTCCACACGAGTGTAATAATAAAACAAAGCAACACATCATCAAATTACAGTAACAACCTGGTCAGCAGCCATGATAAACAGAGTCGTAGCACATTCATACCACACGCGATGGGTATGTGAAGGTTGACACTGTGAAACTGTTTCCACCTAAAACTTCTCCACCTTTAAGCGTGGTTTCATTTTCAGTGAATCAAAATAGCTTTTTGATTAAAAAAAAAACAAAAAAAACTGAGAATACAATACAATTTCAACAAATTGACCTCAATGCTAAAGGCGCCAATGAGGACGCCTCTGCTGTGACCTTGACCCTGTTTGTATCAATCCCAATATCTAAACAGTGTATCTGCTGGTTACAGTGATGAGTCTATGTAAATCCAATGGATGGATGGATGGATGGACGGACAACCCGAAATAATAATAACTCCACCGCCTAGTGGCAGAAGCCTACAAATATCCATATACGTATAAACAGGGCCTGAGAAACAGCTAGCAAATTCTCTGCTTCGGCTCTGATAGCAGACCAACGCTGTGAAAAAGTCAATATAAATATCTGTCTATAGACACGATCTTAATGGGAGGTTGCTGAACTCATGAAGTAAAAATCTTTCTCTCTCTCTTGCTTGCTCTGACTCATGTGATTGTTGTTTAGCAGGATGCTGGTAAATGAGGCATGGTCCCCTGATCCTGTGATTCTGGACATTATGGTAGCAGGGGCTATTCGGGGTACAGGGTCAGTCATGCGGAGGGTCTGCTAGGACAACATGACTCACTCACGCAGCTACTGAAAAAGGCAATGCACGTCACCATATGGCCAGCGAATCTGGAGGTTAGTTGAGTCGAGTTCACGCATATAACAAGGTCTAAGTGGTGCCTTGGCAAAGCAGCACTATAGCTCATTATGGGCTACATCTGAGTTTACAAGCAAAGAGTAAGCTTTTAAATTCATCGTTTCTGAGTTGGATACCATCTCGAATATTATTTGTGCTGCAATTCTTGCTTTCTATAACAAAACCCCAGGTGGGCAAATGGATACAAAAGAGAAAAATGCTGGTGTTCAGGATTGAAGTCAGCTGAGAGGTAATGAACATAAAAAAGTCTGGGCCTTAGTGAAGACCACAGGACTGTAGAAGAATGAGTGGGATGCTGGTGTGAAGGAGATGTCTATTGTTACTACGCAGTCTCTGAAGATCCATGTTATTATTCTCTGGTCTTTCCAAGAAAAGGTACAGAGAATGTTTTTGTCTTGCTGGTTTTTCATCATCGTGTGGCCTTGACTCTTGGGCTGACAAGAGAGGGAAAAGGGGAAATAGTAGCTCTCCAGTCCTGACATCGTCCCACTGCCTCCTCAGTTTCACTTTAAATAGATTATCTCAAGGACCATTACCCCTATTTTTCTGGGGGTCGTCTGTCCCGATCAATGGGGCCCTTGTTTGGCATCCCTCATCGCTTCCCGTGAGAAATCGGGGTGAAGGGCGAATATTTGGAGAGGAGGGGTTTTGTCGTGCCTCTGATGCTCTTCATAAGACTCTTACGGTGTTGGAAGAGGGCAGCACCAGTAGACGCACAAAGAAGTAGAGCACAAAGGAGCGCAGTAACAATGGCAGCATTAGGGCCACACATCGCACAGCGAAGCGCTGAGGAGGCCCAGAGGCTGAGTGCTATTCACCACTCTTGCCGTTAGTGTCCATGGGTAGGGATTTATAAGAACGCTCTCCATAAGCTGCTGCTCGATACAGACCTCCCACTGCTGCACTAGGTGAAATAAAGCATACAGGAGTCCATTACACATCAAGAAACGGAGAGACTCCTGATTTACAACCTTACTGAAGATGGTTTACTCTAGCAGCATAGTGCAAGAGCTGCATCTATATGATAGGAAGAACAAAGATAACACAGGCAACTGTTTGGAATCCAGCAAATGACTTGCTGATCGATACATATCCATCTGCTGAAAGACTGCGGTTTACTCAAGGATGATTCATTTCACTTTCATCCCAACCCACTTACAATTCAGAGATAACACAATGCAAGCAGTTGAGGGGCAAGGATCAAGCTCAAGGACCCAACAGTGGCATTTTGGCAGTCCTGGGATTTGAACTTGTAACCTTCCAATTTCCTTCCAATTTCTCTGAGTCTTAAGGGCTGCACTACTAACTTTGTTGTGATGGCAGTTTTATAGTGCATGTGTATTTTCCAACATTTAGGTTCATTTTCAATCCACACAGAATTCAAAAACAATCACTAGAAATGACCACGAAAAATAACAACCAACAATGACTACTGAAAATAAGCATGGGGGAACAACCACCGAAAATGACCATCAAAAATAACCTCCAAAAAAAACAACCAACAAAAAAAATTACCACCAGACAGTACCACTGAAAACAAGCACCAAAAATTAAAATTAACAATCACCACTGAATACAACCACTAAACACAACCACCAACATTAAAAAATGACCACTGAAAACAACCTCCAAAAACAATTACAAAAAAACATCCAACAAATCAAACCACCAAATACAACCACCAAAAACAACCACTGAAACTGACCACGAAAAAATGACCTCCAAAATGGACCAGCGAAAACAACCAACAAAACATTAACGTGAAAACGGCCACCAAAAACAACCACTGAAAATAACCACTGAAAGAGACCACCAAAATGACCCTCAAAAACAACTATTAAAAACGACCAGTGAAATCAACCAATAAAAAAGATTAAAAAAAAAACAAAAATGACCACCAAACACAACCACTGAAAATTATCATAAAAAATGACCACTTAATGGAACCGTTTTTGCTGGAACATCAAATGGTGTGAACAGTATAAACTGCATAAATTGCATAAATTGCATAAACATGCGTGATTACTGAAAAAAGAAAGAAAATGGTGCTTTCACCTGTATATGCATTAGCGTGGACAAGAACTATGACCTGCAGTGTTACTCGGCACTCCATCAAAAGTTCAGATCACACCCAAACTGGTTTGTCTAAAGTAACATTGGAGCTGGTTTAAATCTCAACATGCAGAAACTGAACTAAGAAATCCTGCCAGATTTACAAACCTTTTGTTAACACCTTTTTGTCGTACTCACATATGAATGTTGATAAATGCCAATGAGCCATAAATCACCATGTGTGTTTACAGTACAACTAATTTACAATTAGCGATGCTCACAAAACTCCATAAAAGGTAAAGCTCACAGAGTCTTTTGACTAAACAGTGAAAGACCGGCCCCTAAACACGTCGTGTGCTAAATCTTCCAGCAATGCAGCTCGGCCACTGCAGTGCATCAGCCACCACAGGCACACACTATCGCTTCCTCCTTTTAAAGCGCCATTACTTTTAACCCTTTTAACTGAATGGCTAATCTTCTTTGTTGTAATGTATGGATGTGTTTTAAATGTTGCTCTTTCAAGACATTAATATGAAATGACTATTAGTTTATTAGATGAGTGCGAAATAAAAAAATAATAAATCAGTTTTTAAGTTGCAGTAACTCACTGGCAAATATACGATTATGAAGCCAAAATCTAACTCTTGTGTATGCGTATCTCCTGATCAGAAATTGTACACAATCTCAGGAGCAAAATGTAGGATTCAAATATTTTATTCTGAATTAACTGGATTTTCACAAATAACACAGTTCCTGTGTAAACGCTCCTGAGAAACGAAGAAATCTGTTCGGCTCCAGCTTGATAAAAGATGATTGTCACAATTTACAGACCCAATCATTTCCCTGGTGAGATTAACACTGCTGGAAGAGGGCATGTCAGTGTCATATGTTCTGCTTAGCATTCCTTAAACAACACATGCTACATGCCATGACTTGCAGAAGTCAAACAGGAGTAAGATTTTTCTCTAAGGTCATAGTATACAAAACCGTACGAGAGGCTGGAAGAATTCTGAAGATCCTAGAGCCACTCGTCCTACTTCAGAGGCCGTCAGTGATACGAGACTGCATTCATTCTACTTACTGTCTGGCGTGTGACAGAATGAGGCTGAATGCAATCCCAAGTCCCGGACCTGGGCCACGGCCCAACACAGTGAGCGCTGGCATTTCATTAATGCCATGAAGCAGAACCCTTCCTGCTCGCTAATGACACCATTCAGAGAGAAAGAAGCGCAGCGCTGACCTGCACTTATACTTCTAACACACTGGGTGCCTTCGATCCTTTTCTGACATGACATCATCACGACAGTCCATTCATCCCAGAGAACCGCAGGACGTGGCATTGCTATGAACACACGCGTTGTGTTTGTACAGCAGGACCGAGAGGAAATTTCCTGCACCACTGACACTGCACCAGATCAACTCGGAGGTCCCCTGGCGCCAGGCACGGCACGGACCCGGCTCTTTAAAGATGCTAATGGAAGCAGAGTAGAAGCCTGATTAGAGGGACACGTCCTCCTCGGAGACCAGAGACAGCGCTTCCCTATCATTTCACTCAGAGTGCTCAGAGGGGAAAAAAAGCAAGCTAGGAACAGAGGGGCCTGATAGTGAGTGCGACAGAGAAGCTAATTAAATTAAGCCTCCTTTAATAAAAGAGGAAGTTAGCTTAACACTTTAATCCCAACTACACCATCAAAGGCAGCAGTAAGAATATAGAGGCAAAATTAAAAACACACTATTCCTGTAGTTATGGATTTCTCACAGTGCAGAGAAGCATGCAAGCTACGGAAAGAAAAGGAAGAAAGAAAAAAGTAAGAATAAAGTTGCAGCATGAGTGACGTGTTTAGTTAAGGAGGAAAAAAAACGGAATTTTTTGGAAAAATTGAATGTTTTTTCTTAAGGAAGGAAGGAAGGAAGGAAGGAAAAGAAAAACTTAAGTGTTTGGTTGAAAAAGAAGTAAATAAGAATCTTCTATGGATGGGAAAGAAGTAGGGAAAAACAGAGGTTTTTGAATAAAATAGGGATGGAAATGAAGGTAAAAAAGAAGAAATAGGTAAAGAAAGAAGGAAAGAAAGAAAGAAATGAGAAAAGAGGAAATGAGAAGCAACTCAGGAGGAAGGAAGGAAGAATGCAGCATGAATTAAGTGATTATTTTAGATAGGAGGGGAAAAGAAGGAAGGATAGCAAGCAAAGAGTAAGAAAGAAAGATTTGCTCAGAGGGATTGGTAGATAGAGAAAGGCGTGATTGGTTATTACGTTTTTAGTCTGGAACTTTCTCCTTGACTTAAGAATCTGGTCTTTTCTTATACATACACACACACACACACACACACACTATATATATATATATATATATATATATATATATATATATATATATATATATATATACACACACAGTCTATACAATGACAATGAGTTTTTCTGATTTTTGCCTTTATACACCACCACAATGGATTTGAAATAAAACAATCAAGATGTGATCGAAGTGTAGACTTTCAGTTTTACTTTAAGAGGTTCCATTGAAGAATATTCCATTTCTTTGCCTTCAAAAAGTCTTGAGTTGCTTTCGCAGTATGTTTAGGGTCGTTATCCACCTGCACTGTGAAGCGGCGTCCTATCAGTTTTGCAGCATTTGGCTGAATGTGAGCAGAGAGTAGAGCCCTATACACCTCAGAATTCATCTTGCTACTTCTGTCAGCAGTCACATCATCAATAAACACCAGTGAGTCCGTTCCATTGGCAGCCATACATGCCCATGCCATAACATTGCCTCCACCATGTTTGACACATGATGTGGTATACTTTGGATCATGAGCTGTTCCTTTCTTTCGCCATACTTTTCTCTTCCCATTATTCTGATACAAGTTAATCTTGGTTTCATCAGTCCAAAGAATCTTATTCCAGAACATGGAAGGCTTTTTTAGATGTTTTCTGGCAAAGTCTAATCTGGCTTTCCTGTTCTTGAATGTTATCAGTGGTTTGCACCTTGCATTTCCCTTCATGAAGGCGTCTCTTGATTTTGACAGTGATACGTCTACCTTCTCCAGAGTATTCTTGATTTCTGTTGATGTTGTGAAGGGGTTTTTCGTCACCAAAGAAAGGATTCTGCAATCAGACACTTTAGTTGTCTTCCGTTGTCTTCCAGGCCTTTCGATGTTGTTGAGCTCACCAGTGCTTTCTTTCTTTTTAATTCATTTGTCTTGAAGTAACGAGGGAATGGACCACACCTGGTCAATCAACTTCTTGTCAGTCAAGTGTCCAAATACCTTTGAGCCCCTGAAAATGGAAGTACTTTGCTTAAAATGGCTGTAATTCCTAAATGGTAAATGCCATATTTTTGTAGAACCTGAAAGTCTACACTTCGGTCACATCTTGACTGTTTTATTTCAAATCCATTGTGGTGGTGCATAAAGGCCTGTTGAGCCTGTATAAGCTCATGTATAAGCTCATGTATTTCTCTCTCTCTCTCTCTCTCTCTCTCTCTCTCTCTCTGCAGCTGTGCTTATGAAGGCCTGACTGGCTTTAATGCTGAAATATGCGCATACCAGTGGAATAGAAAACATCTCACCACTTTACTGAGCTCCAAGCCACAGTCCCAGAGCTAAATAAATAAATAAATAAATAAAGCATAAAGGATTATCATACATTTCCATCTGTGAATGCAAAATGCAAAGACAGAGAAAAAAAAATCCACAAGTGAATGCATTTCAACTTCCTCAGGAACACGAGAGATGAAAGCGTGGACATTCCTCAAGCAACTACCAGGCGTGTACAGGGAGATGTTTTCAGACTAAGCCTGAGTTCATGTTTTTCTTTTTGGTATTCGTCAACACCGATGCCAGCACTGACAGCAGAATGAGTAACGTACTCAGTATTAATCGATCACGGACGATCACGGACACGGAGCATTTTATTTAGCTCAGTTTATGTTGGCTGCTGTCTTTAAAAATGAGTGCTTCAGTGCTCAGTGCTCGCAGAAGTGAACTGCTCTCTGTCTCCCGTCTGACATTTTCTCAGCGCACTCGCTTCGGTGCCTTATGCTCGCAAGTACACTTTTCTGAAACAGTTGCAGGTATCATGGTATCTTTTTTCTTATCAAAAACAACTGACTGGAAGATGATTTGATATAAAAAAAAACTGTACTAAATCTTAAAAATTGTAAAATTGCAAATTTGTCTTGTTTTCTGCGACTGTTCTGTTGGTCGTTTTTTAGCACCCTTGTATAACTGTGATACTTTTCATATGAATCTATCGTAGCAATCTCTTCAAGTATCACTGATATGATATTTTTGTCATATCGCTCACCCTTACGTTCATGTGTACGCAATTCACAGGGCCTTGCGCTCATTTTTAACGCTTTAAAAACATTTTTAATGTTTAAATGCTGTTAGCGCTAATGCTGTAGGAAGACGCTGTGGTTCTTCCTTTTGATATTTTCACAGAACACAGTTCGCAGTCTGCTAAAAGGATTAATCAAAAAAATCCGTCCAGATCGTGCCGTCTGTTTATTAGCATGACAACATACACTAGGATTGCATCACACGTACAAGTACAAGTACAAGTAAACGGCATCGGACCAGGATCAGTATCGCTGCCCCTCTAGTTCGGAGAAGTCAAACAGGGGTTCTAGGAGAATTATGAAAGCAGGGATATTCACTGATGATGAGATATTGATGCATAGTTAATCAGATAGAGAGAGAGAGAGGAGGCAAAGATTTTAAACAAGTCCTTCTCTTTATGTAAACGAAATGCATAAATATTCATCAAGGTCCCATGGGAGTTAATTACCAGTAGCTTCCCAAGCCTAATTGGGCGAATTTTGCCATTTATTCTGTATCTGTTTCTCTCTCTCTCTCTCTCTCTCTCTCTCGCTCACTCTCTCTCTCTCTCTCTCTCACTCTCTCTCTCTCTCTCACTCTCACTCTCTCCTTTTCCATACAGGATATTTTTCTTGGGTTTTTTTTTCCATCTCATAATCTTGCCTGTAAATCTTCTCTCTCCTCCTCCGAGAGCTGCCAAGTTTTTCGGCCTCGATGCTTAATTTGCGCATCTGCTCCAGCTGGCAAAACACCACACACCAGATTTTACAAATCGCTAATTCCTGCTATTTGGCTGGACTAATTGCCATCGGATGAGGAAAGGAAAAGGTTTGCTTAAGAGGGAGCGGTGTGTCCCTGCGAAGGAGTGGGAGGATCATTTGCGCAGACGTTATTTATGGATGTTGGGGAGGAGAAATGGTGGCAAATTATATTATGAATTACGGCATGGTGGAGATAAGCAAAGGTACAATTAAAAGCCAGTTTATTCCAAACACTTGATGTGTGATCGTTTGCCGTGCAGAATCCTCAGCATAACCCGGCATTATCGTTTAAGCCAGACTTTCAAAATTAATCGCACTCACACTGTGGAAATAATGCAGAACTGTGCTCACTGACTTTATTAAAAATTATAAATATTTGTGAATTTCCCTCAGCTAAGCTTATACTAGCCTACTTTTATTCAAATAATGCTAATCTAGCTAGCCTACATGCAAGGAATAAAACACTTGGGGGGGGTGCTGTTATAGGAAAATAATAAACAATGAAGAGTTACTGTTACAACCCCAAGCTGATTAGTTTCCAACAACAGCAACAATTATTATTATTATTATTATTATTAATATAATTATAAAATAATAATAATAATAATAATAATAATAATAATAATAATAATATACCACAGCAATTTACCAACAATATTAAATGTTTTTTATCCGTTTATAGTCACACTTATTGTTGTGGAATGTTCAAATTTTAATGTAAGCGAAAACAAATTCCTGTTTTCACTTACATTATAGCAGCTATAAACAGTCACTCCCTCACCAGCCTCTCTTTTTTTCGTTCTTTTTTTTGTTGTTGTTATTTAGACGCGGCTTGTCATGTTACCGAGAAACCGCAGAGCGTAAACTCCTCTGTCCCGAAGATGTCGTGATGTGTGAGGAAGACGTGTGATGAAACAGGACAGTAAGAGTGTTTATCAGCTTCGGCCTGAAGTGCGTCCCAGGTTGATGATGATGAGAAGTGGACTGAAGAGCAGCGTTTGTTTACTTGTTTGTTTAATATTATTTTATTATTTTATATATGCAGTGCCATTTTCACACACTTTTTTCTTCCTTATTCTTTCATTCATTCATTCATTTTCTTTTTCTGTCACTTTTTTCTCCTTCTTCTTTCTTTTTCTTTCTTTCTGTCCATTCATTTCTTTTTCTTGCTTTCTTTCTCTTTCCTTCCCTCACGTACACTCATCTCTCTCACTCATTTACACTTTCTTTCTTTCTTTCTTCCTTTCATTAATTCATTCTCATTCTTGCTTGCTTTCTTCCCTTCTTTCTATCCTCCTTTTATTGTACAGATTCCCTTTTTCCTTTCCATCACAGAATGTTCTTCCTTCTTCTGAAAACACTTCGGTCTTTCTTTCTTTCTTTCTTTCTTTCTGCTTCTCTGAGGGTATAAATAAGAGCTACTTGTTTGGTGAAACAGTTTAATTTTCAGTCCAATTTTCCTCTTTCCTTTTTTTTTTTTTTTTTGACTCGCATCTCTCTTTAATTCCTCCCTTCCTTCCTCAGTGACTTCAGGATACTGATTTTTTAATACAGATTATACTCATACATGGTCATTAACAGTATTATTTAGTTCATTCCCCAGTAAAACCTTTATGTGTAGTTCTAAGCACAGTCGGTGCTGTGTGGTAACTCAGCCCTTTATACAAGCCTGAGGAATGACGTTTAGAGGAGTGTGTGTGTGTGTGCGTGCGTGTGTGCGTGTGTGTGTGTGTGTGTGTGTGTGTGGGAGGAGAGAAAGCCGGGGTGACGCTGACCCATAATGAATTTAAATGAATGTATTCATGGAGTCAGGCAGGATGAAGGGAACTCCTTCAGCGCCTCGTGGCCTCTCTGACTGTTCCACCAGCAGGGTCGTGAGACCGGCACACAACGGAAAAGCCGTTAGGCGTTTAATTAAATGACAGTCAAGAGATATAGACTATGACCCACGCAGTCAAACCTGAAGCATTACAGCATGACAGAGGCTGCGCGAGAGGCCACGGAGTGCTGAAACGCTGAGGCAAGCTTTTCCCTGAGCGCATTTTGTATTTCAAACAACACAGTCAGCTAAACAAAAGGAGGAAATGCACTTCGTTCACGGTCAGAGAAGCAGCACCCCAAGCAATTAAATAACAGACCCCAGTGGGCGGGATATTGGAGTAAGGATAGCTGAAATAATAATCCAAATAAACCCTTTTTTTTAATAAAAAAAGGAAATGAATTCAGACACACGGCTCCACGAGGACGGCTACAGACTCACTGTACACTGTTGCGTACATATAAATCAGGATGTTAATATTTAATGCTGAGACATTTATTTATTTACTTATTTATTTTTACATATACCACAGCGGTGTTGGACTCTGGATTCTGATTGGTCAGAAGATTCATTTTCGAGAACAGCAGCTCTGACAGTAGTTCCAGCTGCAAATCACAGGTGTATATGAAATGTGCTCATCGTAATACTTTAGCATTTCTAGTAGTAACAGCTGATACACAGGGACTTGTATGGTGGAAAGACCAAAGTGCTGCGGTGTAAGAGGAGCAAAACACGTTGACTTTGGTGTTGTAGGAAAATAACGGCGGTGACGCTAACTCCACTACATCCCACCACACCATCGCTGATTTTATTCCTTACTTATCTAGTACCTAACATTACTGGCAAATCAGTGTGCACTCAGTTAGGAATGAGGCAGAGAGACATGGAGTACAGTGGTGTACAGGGTAAACATTTACACCACTAATGAGTGCGCTCATGTTGTGTTATTTACAGCCCTCAGGACCTACCTGGGAATTGCAGCAATTTATGACCGTTTTAATTCCACTGGTTACGAAAAACTGAAATGTTTTTTTTTCTGAAAAGAGTCCACCCTTTTTCACAAGTAGATTTAAAACAGGTTCATCTTAATGGCTGAAAGCGGAAGGGACGATTACACTAACAGACAACGAGAATCGTTAGTCCTTACGATATGACAGAAGTTAACAAGGTGTAGTCTGAGCAGGCACGTTTCCCTATTTTAACATGGCATCATCATTTTTTTTTTTTTAGAAAAAAAAAAAAAGCAACAGGATATTTATGAATTAATTCATTCATTTATCTTTAATATGCGCTTTCATGGTGGATTTTCTGTTCCAGGAACGCTGGGCGGGAGAATTCACCCTAAATGTGACTTTAAACTCTATCACAAGGCACCATAACTCACCACCACACACACACACACACACACACACATACACACACTCACTCACACTTACGTCGCTGGTCTGGGCATGTTTAGGCGAGGAAGAAAAATAAAGAGGGAGAACAAACGAAACTGCAACATGATTAAGATCCGTATCAGTCTCTGTTTCGTGTTTCAAATCTCCATATCCATATATTTAGGTGTACTTGGATTTAAATCGGAAGTGGGCGTGGCCTAAATCGGAACGGCATAACTGGAAGGCATTCTGGCTCTGACAGTTCCTCAACCTCAGCTACATCACTCTAGTTTATAATTGGTATACGCACCTGCAATATTTTTTCAATCTTCTTTAACAAACACTGTTGGCTTTATTTCCTGAAATACTATAAACAAACTATTAGCTTTTATTTTTTTAACCCACAACCTGATCAGGCCACAACCTATAACCCAGACCACGCAGTTACCTAGCATGGAGGAATGAACACTGACTGTGGTCTTTCTTTGTCCTGCAAGCTTCAAGCTGACCACTTGCTTGTGTCTCGCATGAAAGTAAAACCCTCCCGCTCGCACAATGTAAGATCACAGTTCTACACACCTCAAGTCTAACCCAAAAGCCCTGGCCAAAAAAAAAAAAAAACTATACTCTTATACCCAGAACACACAGGAGCCTTTGTTCATCTTCGCTTTCTCTCTTTCTCTCTTTCTTATCATTTTAACACAATTCAGCCCGTGACTTTAGCCGGGGGAAATTAGCCTCCCGGGTTCGATCTGGACCACCAACTTGTTTTATGGATTATTGACTTTTCCGCATAAAGACTACACTTTGTGCCGCAGCGACTTTATCCTGACACTCATCATTCATTCGATGCTTTAAATTTCTCACTAAATAAAGAGACAAGACACATCTTATGATCGATCGCGGAGGCCGTTTTTTTTAAAAAGCAAGCACATTTCTTAGATTTGAACCACTTCCCATCATACACAGACACATAAAGAGAAATATCCTGCGGTATCCAGAATTATTAGCACCTTTTGAAAAGATGGATATAAAACGGTTATGGGTAAAAAAAAAAAAAATGTCTCAATGTAATCTTATACTGAAAATCTGAGAAAAATCAAACCTTCAGCTGAGGACATAAAAAAAAAAAAAAACTTATCATAAAATACGGACTTAAAAAATGTCAGTTATTGGAAAACATAGAAATCCTTATGAACAAAATATAATTCCTTTTAGACACATTTATATCACTTTAATATTATTAGGATTATTATTCGTGTTTACGAACTCCGAAGTGGTCATCCATGACTTCCTGTTTCATAAATATGATGTGACAAAGAGGTCAAATTTCCTTAATCATCAAATTCTCATTTACACACAACCACTGCTCTTAATATTAATATATTAATATTTAGCTATTTATACATGTACATTTGGCTCTTATCTGTGTCTGCGATTGTATTTTGTGCCATTTGCAACACTACATGCTCTATATATGCTTTCATCCATCCATCCATCCATTCATCCTTCCACTCATTCATTCATCAATCCGTTCATCCATTCATTGCAGTGTATCTGGAGTCTATCCTGGGAATATTGGATGTCAGGCAGGAATGCACCCTGGACGGGATGCCAGTTCATATATAATTATAAATACTTACATATCATTTATTATGATGTATGTGTATTGTGATTGAGCCCAATTTATGCATCTGTCCTAAAATTATTTGCCTCCTTGGCAATAAATAAAGTGCATAATCATGTTCATTCCTGCATCTCTTCTAAGCTCTAAAAGTATCCATGCATTTTTATTCATATAATAATGTGCTGATGCACTGAAATGAGCTCTATAAATGTCCCGTAACCAAGATCCAGGTCTTGTCTCCGCCGTCCCTCGATCACTGCACATCCACCTGGACGCTTAGAGATAACGGCTATCTTTAACACACCCCGTTCCTCAATCCCTATTTATTCAAAGTAATGAGGAAAGGGCTGAGAAGTGAAAAAGTGGGAAGGATGAACACCCAGGTCCGAGGAGAAAAAAAAAGCCCACAGATTTAAAATAAATAA
The DNA here is from genome assembly GCA_022985145.1 of Pangasius djambal. Classification (NCBI taxonomy): domain Eukaryota; kingdom Metazoa; phylum Chordata; class Actinopteri; order Siluriformes; family Pangasiidae; genus Pangasius; species Pangasius djambal. Next base: position 27,520,999 of record CM040979.1, read on the forward strand.
ATAAATAAATAAATAAATAAAACGAGGAAATGAAGTTGAATAAGTGCAGAGACGAAATGAAAAGGTTTGAGGGAAATATGAAATCAGGCAGATGCCTAAAAGCAGGCGGGAGGACATGCTTTTAAAAGGCTTTAATAAAAGGATGCTTTTGCTTTCCGCCCGAACGCCGGCTGACTCGAGAGGTGTTCAATTTTACGCATTAAAAAGAGGACAAGTGTCATACAGAACAATTCTGTTCATTTGCAGAAAAAGGGAGATGGATCGCATGAAAAGGAGCTGGAGAGGATGAGTTTGAGCGAATACGCTCTCTCCTGATATGATCTGCAACCTATCAAGCCCAACCTGCACAAATATACATACATTATAAAGAGCGATGTTAGTGGAGGTGAGTGACCTGACCTCCTCTCATTCACACGGCTCAAACGCTCTCAGGCCCTTTTTATCAGTGTGTGGATCCTGCAGGAGGGATGTGTGTACTGTTCTAATAATAGCATTATTCACTGAGTGCTTTAACAATGCCACGTTTACAATTCAAAGCATCAAACTGTGACAGGAAAGGAGATATAGCTGGTGTCCATTTCCTCCATCCACTACTGTTATTACTCACAATGTCAGTCAAATCAGTCAAAGAGCTTTTGAATCTGGAGCTGTTAAAGGTTTTAAACTACCATTGGGATAACGAGCTGAAACGACAAAACATGCTAACTAAAATCCAGTGTAAGAGAAGTAGCAAAAAACACGATCTAGTATTAATCAATGTTGCCATATAACCCTACGTTCACACTAGCAAGTGCAAAGCCGCTAGTGTCGCATGTAATTTGTCACTTGTGGGCGTGGCCTGTCCAGCTTCCGGATAATAAACAGTATATATAGCTTCTGTACCTAAGTAGTTAAACACAAATTTAAATAAGACAAGAAATAGTGTGAAAATCGCTTGTTTGATTTACATTCTTGGTTTTCTACTTGCTTTGTTGACAGATTAGCAAAGCAAGCTAGCTATACTAGCTACATACGCTCACCAGGGGCACCGACGATCTCAGCTACTTCCTCTCAAGTTTGATTTTTCTTGTAATGTCTTATTTATATAGCTTATTTAACAAGAGGTCGGTCGTATTTGACAGGATAAGATGAAACCACGTTATGACTTTTTCTTCCATCTTTCGTGCGTCAAACACTAAACGGGAACTGATAGCAGCTAAAAGTCGTGAGGGGGGGAACTGAAGAAACAGCGGACCACACATACCATAGATTTGGTCCGAGGAACCATTCGGGGCAATCGTTTAGAACTGTTGCTTTATTGTGTTAAATTTCATTTAAAGGATGCTTGCTGCTGTTGCCAAGATGGTGACTCTGTGTCTCGCACATACGTAGTAAATGAATCCTCGACCTGCCACTTTGTCACTAGTGTGAATGTAGTGTTAACATTCAAAGGTGTAGGAAATAAAATACCTTTATAGCAGTTCCACTGAAAATGATATGTTAGTAATAGAGGGGAAAATTACACCTTATTACACAGGTTCCTAACCCTGGTCTGCACATTTTTCTGTTTTGCCTGCTCTCACACACCCACTTCACCTCAGCAAGGGCTGGTAATTAGCTGATTAGTTAAAGCAGGTGCATTAGAGCACGGAAAACACTAAAATATGCAGAACGCTGGGTTCTCCAGGACTAGAATTGGGAGCAGTTTCTACAAACAGAAATGGAAGAAATGCAGGACGCTAATAGTTTCTCATTAAAGAAGCTGGTGGCCAGTAAAATTAAATTAAAATAAAACAAAGGGATGCATTCATTTGATGCTGAGGTGGTCAAATATGAATGAATGGACACAATGGAGACTTTGTTGGCCTATTATGGACTTCGATATTGCACAATTACTGCAAAACCACATAATCTGGTACGTGTATAATCATTTAGAATGGACAGAAAATATTTCAAGGATATTCTGTATTGTTTTTTTTTTTCCTCAATAGCTGTGTAATGTCAAGCTGTCTGTGAGTTAAATATAAACCCTGTCACACACAATGAGACCCAGCGAGAGTCAGGAGAGAGGCAGTTGTCTTCTGAATCGTCACTTTTCTTTGTACACTCGACCGTGAAGCAAAGCACGAGAAACTCATGGTGTAGAAAAAAAAAAGGGAAAAGGAGAAGAGGAAAATAAAAAAAATGCTCCATAGCTACATTGCATGCCATGCTGTGACACTTCACGTTCAAGCACTCCGGTTCTGAGCGCATTCTTCACAGCGGCAGGGTTCCCACTGACTCATGCGTAATCACACGGTTAGATGACGAGCAGAGGAAGGAAGGGAAAAAGGGCCGGGACTTACAAAGCACTCTGAAATAAAAGGACCATGCTGATCTGGGATCAGGTATTTCTGGGACGCGTTAGGATTTACATTTTGCTCGAAATTCAGAGTGCACGGTGTTGGGCCACCACGAGCCACCAGAACAGCCTCAATGCACCTTGGGATCAATTCTACACATCTTTGAAACTGTAATGGAGAGATGAATACTACTATTTTTCTAATGATATTCCCTTAGTTGGTGTTTTGATGATGGAGAGCTCTGTCGCTGCCTTAACACATCGCTCCAAAATCTCCCATCGGTGCTCAGTGTGGTTGAGATGTGGTGAGCGTGAAGGTCATCGCATGTAATCTGCATCATTTTCATCCTCATCAAACCATCCAGTGGGCCCTTTTGCCCTGTGGACGGGGGTGTGGTCATCCTGGACGAGACCACACCCACCAGGATAGAATCCCCCTATGTAAATGTAAGCGTTTCTATTTTCCTACTTTAACTTGGATGAAGATTTTGAAACTTAAAAAAAAAAAAAGTGAAGTGACGTGTGGCCAAGTATGGTGACCCATACTCGGAATTTGTGCTCTGCATTTAACCCATCCAAGTGCACACACACAGTGGTGAACACACACACCCGGAGCAGTGGGCAGCCATTTTAGCTGCGGCGCCCGGGGAGCAGTTGGGGGTTTGGTGCCTTGCTCAAGGGTCTCACCTCAGTCGTGGTATTGAGGGTGGCAGAGAGCGCTGGTCATTCACTCCCCCCACCTACAATCCCTGCCAGACCTGAGACTCGAACCCACGACCTTCGGGTTCACCTTCGGGTTACAAGTCTGACTCTCGGACCATTAGGCCACGACTGCCCAAACTTCAGCTTTTACCTGATGATTTATTTAGATGAGTAATTGCACTTTTACTCGAGTAAAGGATTTTTGGTACTTTTACCACCTCTGATCTTACAAAACACTTATGGAGTGGTAATTAAAGCCAGGATGCTTCATAGTTTCTTTATTTTGTCTCAAGTGGGGGAAAAAAAAAAATAAATAAATAAAAACCTCAGTAAAATTAATCACGGATCCATTTTTCTTGAACACCATGAAATGAAAACATGCAAAAAAATGGCGAAATTGATTAGTAGCCGATATAAATGTACAAAATGTAAAAACTGACAGCGTATAGCATTTGGATAACAAGGCATGAAACTGAATTCCATGCCTCAGTGTATAATATATGGCATTAAATGGAAGATTTGTTATTATATTTCCAACTGGGTTAAACCCAGAGGACGCAGAATAATCTCTGACTAAGTTTTGGCTCGAAATGGGACCTTTTTATTGAAAACCGTTTTTATGCCCAAGCAGTGCCCAGTGAAGCGGGCTATCAAGCCACGGCCAGTTATGAACACATCTATTCCCATTGCAGAGGTGAGCGGAGAGCAGTGAAGTTCTGCCGTTTGCTTTAATTGGCCCGGGCCCTGAGGTACAGGCTGAAACGGAGAGTGAACAGCGTTTAAACTGCAGCCCCCAAAAACATATTCATGGCTTCGGTAAGAATAAAAACACGTCCAGGTCTCCCGAGCACAGAAGAATGGCACTTCAGCTAAAAGGCGAGGTCGACTGCCGAAGACCTGCCATTCATCAAACACTTCAGCTGGAACTCACGGCCAAGACTGACAGTGCAGCGGAAAACACACATACACACACACACAAACCAGTTTTTATCCATATTCCAAACTCTTTTTTTTTTCTTAAATTATAATCTATTTTATTAACTATATTTTACTACATGAGTCAGAGTGTGGATATTCTCATAAAATCTAATGTTAAAAGACGTCGTATCCTCCATAAAAAATTCCATTCAGGTTTTATCACCTAACTAATGAATGTATAAACTTTTTGATTACACTTATAAACAAAAGAAAATCATTACTACGGCAGCATAAATTTGTAAGTAGAAAATCTAATAATTAAAAAAAAAATAAAACTGTTTACATGACATGATAATGGGGTGACTCTGGAGCTACCTATCTATTTCTTTTTTTTTTTTTTTTAAATATTCTTTATACATCTCTACCAATAAACGAAAAAAAAGAATGTGATGTAAAAGACAAAATTCTTGCCACCTTTTTTTTTTTTTTTTAAACATGTTGCCATTTTGCTGCTTTAGTGCTGAAATAAGTCTAGAGTCTTTACTGCTTTCCAGAGTGACTCTTCTGGATCAGGTTATGTTTTCGCACACACATGAAAAGATATCAGATTAACAGATTGCTTGGCTTGCCTGTTGGAATTATGGGGAAAAAAAAAAAGCACTGAACTTGTATTTATCAGCCAGGAACCAGGAATCTTTCTTTTTTACCCCTAAAAGTCAAACGGGAGAATAATCACATTTACAAATGTCGGATATTTTGACAGCCGTTATCTGATTACAAAGTGAATTGATGTCCATTTTGTTACCGCATGTTGCAATCCAGCGACTTGATCACAGCATGACGTTCACCGTATGAGGAAATCACATTTAGCTAGTGAGGTTTTAGACCTCTTTAGTGAGCCTGACTGTTTCCAAACACCCCATTTGATAACCGGATTCTTACCTAACACAATCTTTACAGGAAGTCAAGACTAAAAAGTAATAAAAACCTTTAAATCCTTCTGCTGGGATATATTTGTGGTTTCCTAAAATTGACGTGTTGATATCTATGTCACAGGCAGAGGGGGAAAAAATGGCCCAAACTAGATTTTTCGTCGTAGTTTAGTGTCAATTTCTGTGAGAATAAGCTTAATAATGATGACAATAATATAACAGTGTGATTGATTTATATAGTGCCTTTCTAACGCCCAAGGTCTCTGTACAAAAAAGAAAAGGACTAACAGGAGAAAAGGGAAAAGTGTTAGGTGAAAAGTGTAATTCTGACATGACGTGAACTCACTCAGAAATAGAATAGGATTTTCCTCCACTACATGCTGCATTGGTAGCATGTAAACACATACAACGTTCACATAAATCATTGGCTACAGAACCCACAATGCTGTGTTTCTTCTGACTCGGCTCCCTCAGCCCATCAGCTGCTCCGGTTTGACTGACGTCCTTCCTGTAATTTGTTCCGGACATCATGAGTCAAAGCGGACAAAAAGAAAAGGTGCAGGAAGTTCTTTTTTTTCTCCCCCCAAAAGGGCTTAGACTTCTACTTTTCTATTTTCAACTACCGTTAAGTGGAGGGAACACTGAATTGAGAAAGCTTTCTGCAGGCTGTGAGAGCAAACGCTGACAGGCGGGACAAAGACGCGTCCTCCATCAGCCCCCTTATTTGACTGGCCTGCCTGAATGGATGTGCCAGAACTTTTAACAGCACGATATTTCTGTGGGCGAGCCACGTACTGGGATTGTGCACACATAAAACAAGCTAATTCCCTCCTTAATTAAGTCGACTGTTAAAAGTGAAAATGAGGTTTTGTTTTCCTTACATGCATATCAACATTTTGCACTGAGATACAGAGAAAGCCAGAGAGAGTGTGAAAGACAGTGACAGAGAGCAGCTGAGGAGGGAGAGAGAGAGAGAGAGAGAGAGAGAGAGAGAGAGAGAGAGAGAGAGAGGTAAGACAGGCTCTGGCGTGATTCCTCAGCCGTATTGTTTTGGCTGTCTATAATGAGAAGCTTGCTGCCGTGTTGTGATGTAAATGAGGCCGGCCCCTCAGCCAACACCATCCTTAATTGTCTGCTTTGATCTGTGTCTAATTCTGCTAATTAGGGCCCCGATCTTAACGCTGAACATTTTTGCTTTGCCTCCACTGACTAAAGAATCCCTCCTTAAAACCTCCCACACAACCCCTGTGGGTGGAATCAGCTAGTATTATTGGTCTATAACAAAGATTTACCAAAATCCCATTAATATGTGTTGTTTCTCAGGAACGTAATGAATCAGTCATAGTACTTCCATCATTATCCATTATCTTCCAACTTCTTAGAAAGTCAACGAATCTCACCAGAGTCTGGCAAATTAGCCGCTAACGTTACACCATCAGCCACCTACTGTATTCCTTCAGCTTCAGTAACTGCTTCATCCTGGTCTGGGCGCTGGTGGATCCTGAGCCTATCCCGGGAACACTGGATAGGCTGGGAGGCAGGAATCCATCCATCCCTGGCTGGGACACCAATCCATCACAAAGCACCATGCACACACTCATTCACACCTTGAGGTGATTTAAAATAGGTGAAAGAGGTGATTTGGGAGGTGGGAGGAACCCAAAGAAAACCTACATGGACACAGGGAGAATGTGAAAACCTCCCTACAGTAACCAGACTCAGAATCAAACCGCGGAGCTGTGAGGTAGTAACACTAACCATTGCGCCACTGTGACACCCAGTTGACGTACAATTCTGAAATACAGCCCTGTTCAAACATACCTTTGATCATCAGAACATAAAGGAGCTTGAGACGAATAAAAGGTGCAAAACGTTTTGACAAATTACCTGAGAGATTGGTGGAAACCCATCAAGAACAGCTATGTCTACGAATGAGCTAACATTCGCTGAAATTGCTACAAACATACCTTGACATGACCTTATTACTCTTCCATAAACCAAAAATAGGCCTCTTTTCTCAATCTTTTCCTAAAGTTTTGTGTAAATTATTTCTTATGCCAAACCAAACTAAGAAGTAGTGCCAGATTTACAAAAGTGTCTATAACATATTTTCGCCGTATTTGCGTACGCACATTGATAAGCGCTCATCACCCGTAATTACTACGCTTATTCACGGCACAGCTGGTTTACAAAATTCATAGGGAACTGAAAATGACAAAATGATAATTAAATGGTAAAAAAAAATATCTTCCAGTAATGCAGCTCGTCCATTGCAGCGTGTCTCAGCTGCCATAGACACACACTAACTCTTCCTCCCTTAATAAGGGGCCATTGCTTTTGTCCTAATGAAATAGCAAGTCTTATGCTTCTTAATTTAGGGATTTGTTTAGGTTTGCTTTCTTTCAGGTCATTAATAAGAAATGATTAAATTACACAAATTATCCATTAAATTGGTGTATAATTAAAATAAATAAATCCTATAATCCTGACAGCATAATCCGTACATAAAATCATCAATTAAAGCCAGTTGATTAGTCCAATGTCATATTAGTGAGTCTCATAAATAAAGTCAGGATCTCTCATAGGAAATAAACATTTTTCCCAAATAACTGCTTTTTATGAATACTGCATTTCTTATGTGAATGCTCCTGCAAAAGACTCACAAATAAATGTGTTCGTTTCCAGCTGACCCCACCCACCGAGGTTGACTGTCAGATGATTTAGAGAAAAATGCTCATATTTGATTCTGCTTACTATGGCCCACTATATGTATATTGTATTTACAACACACGGTTATCTAACATGGTTGCTTCGTTTCGGCAGGAACCTGATGCTGGCTTTTCTTCTGACATTAACACACCTGTGATCAAATTGAGTCATAATAAACACCTCCCTGTCTGCCACACAATGCAGCCAAACTCCTACTGAAACCTCTACTACATCTACACACATTTGCCTGGCACACACCACTCACACACACACACACTTTTTTAATCACCATCCATCAGAGCCTGCCTGCATAGACACCTGTGCTTGGTTGACAGGTTATTTTCAGGCTCGACAGGCACCAATTTACTCTGCCAGCATGTTCAAGACAAAAACATGTGTTTTCCAACTACCTGAGATCTGACTCAGTTATAGAACCATGTCTTGTAAAAACTACAAGATTCAAAAAGACAGACAGAGATAGAGAGAGAAATTGTGTTACTAATATTAGCTGTCAACACTAGTCAGACCTGAAATCAGCAACATGCAGAAATACCAGAGACAAACATGAAGCTCTTTTTTCTGCTAGGGATACTGATCTGCTGTGGAGACAGAGGAAACATTGTGCTTCCAAAGTAGACATTTTGCCAGGTTTGAAAGCATGTACCTCTCTCTTTCTTTCCTTCTAAGCACTTAGCCATTAGTGCCACTCACCTGTGGGTCTAAGTAGGCAATTTGACTCACCTCTGTTTTCACATCAGCAGAATATAAGCTAAAACTGAAAAGGTCTCACATTAGAGCTTGAGGAATGGAAAGTTTCCCCATCAGTGAAATTAAAGGATCTGTGGAGACTCCATCTGCCTGTAGATGTTCAGATATTTCTGATCCATCAATTGGCATGCTTTTAGAAGGTAGGGGGAAAGCCCGAGGAAACCTACACAGACTTAGGTACATGCTAAAGTCCTCACATACAGAAACTCAAGATCATGGTCGATCAGCTTTTCCAAACTCCCAAAAATTGGAAAGAGCCCAGCAATTAACTAACAAGCTGAATCTGACTTGTGCTTTTTACGCTTTCCCAGTGGTCTACATAGTCGTCTATAGGCTTACCTTGTAATCTTAAGGATTACTTAGCGGTCTGTCAGCTTATTTGGTGGTCTATAGGCTTAGGTAGTGGTCTGTCAAATTAACTAGTCGTCTATAGACTTACCTAGGAGGCTGCGGGCGTATATATTGTGTTATATATAGGCTTACATAGAGGTCTATAGGTGTGTAGTGCTTTATAGGCTTAGATAGTGGTCTATAAGCTTGTCCTATCTTCTGGAAGCTCTACGAGTGCTCTTAAGGCTTATCTAGTGTTCTACAGGCTTACCTTGTGATTTTTAGGTTTACCCAGTGGTCTATATGCTTACCTAGTAGTCGGTAGGGTTACCTTGTGAGCTTTAGGCTTAGCTAGTGGTCTATAGGAATACTTAGTAAGTCTTAGCTAGTAGTACTTCATGTTACCTGGTGGTCTATAGATATTCTTTTGGTGTATCGATTGGTCTATAATCTTAGCTAGTGGTCTGTAGGCATGCCTAGTGGTCTGTAGGCTTCCCTTGTGATTGTTAGGTTTATCTAGTGGTCTATAGTCATACTTAGTGGTCTGTAGGCTTACTTAGTAATCAGTGGGTTTACCTTGTGGTCATTAGGTTTACCTAGCAGTCTTTTTTATCCTATCAGTGAAATCAACGAGTCCTTGGAATCACCATTTGCTTGCAGAGGTTTAGCTTTTATAAGGTGATACAAATCTGAAGGATCAATAATTATCTAATGAGCTATTTCAAGGGGCAGTGGGTTCTTAGGATTGAAACAAAAAGCAAAACATTTTGAAAAGAAAATATGTATTACCTAATGGTCTATAGGTTTAGCTAGAGATCTTTCGGCTTACCTAGGACTGTATGGTTACCTAGTTATCTGTGTATCTTATATTCCTAGTGGAGTTTAGACTTACCTAGAGGTTATTAGGCTTAATAGAGTCTGGATGTTCATATTTATTTATACACATACACATCACCATTTATCACCTTAAATTTGAACTTTAATATATAACCAGATACCAACAGAACGAGATTCTCCAAATATCCTAAGGCATGAAGACATCAAGTCTTGTCTCCTCTTTTAATGTCTTTCACTGTTTTAATATTATTCATGCAGTTCTTCCTTTTCGCTGTCACCTTTGACTTGCTCACTTGCCCAGAAGGCCAACCCAGACTTTGACTACTTCACATAGCAGACCAAAGAGACTTTGTGCTTTCCCTAGGATCAATACTAATCACCTGTAATAGATCACAAAACTGTAGCTTGCGGCTATGCTCAGCTCGCTGGTTCAAAAAAAAAAATTATACCCGGATTTGATCAAACTAAATCCAATATGCCTCTAGGCCATCTCTTTTATGTGACATTATCATGATATTATGGTGATACTATTGCTGTTTTAAGAAAACTAGCAAATAGAGGCATATTTAGCCTACTTAAAAACCTGCTTTGAAGATTTCTGATCTGCTCAAAAGTTCACAATCTCTCCAGCTTACACCAGTATAAACTAAACAGACCAAATTCACATACGGTCTAGAAAACAAGATGACTGGTAATACGGATACAGAACAAAGAGGCAGAGCTACACCTCGTGCTAATCAGTAGATGATCTTTTAGCCGAGAACTCTAAACAGCTCTCTTTGAGAGACTATGTGAGGTGCAACAACATTTCTCCTCAGTGTGTAGAAAAGTCTTGGGAAGAGACACCAATTTGCAGTGGCCTACCATTAAAGAATCCGCTTGCATGGTTACAGTATGAAAAAAACAAAAAAACAATTCCATCTTATTCATTCATGTGCTAATTAGCATCTACCTCATTAGCACAAGTATCTCCTCCTTAGACCAAACCACTGATCTGTGAAGGTGAAAGATTAGATATGCCTTTTAACTCCCATCATTTTTGAAGTTAAGCAATTGCCATTGCATCTTGAATTAAAGCCAGGGGAAAGCTACTACATGGCAATGATTTGTCTGGAAGAACATCTGGATTCTGGGACATGAACATCCTAAATTACTGCATTTTACAGCTCCAAACACTCATTTGTTCCTAACAAAACTAATGATTTTGAATGTAAGGAAGAACAGGAAGTTTCTGAAGCAAGAACCTGGAGCACTCTGAACAGCCTGGGTGTTGTCTGAGAGAGTGTCGAGCCTTATTAGCACAGATTAAGATTTACGAGAGGTTGTACAACGAGGGTCGAAACCCACTCCATCTGTCCCAGAGCCAGAGCTAACTGAAGTGCCATGCTAATGAGCGTTTTGTCCGTTTTGGTGTTATAATCAATTTGATTAGGGAAAACAGAGGGGCAGATGGCAGCAGAGAAGGAAAAAAATCTCTCTCTCCACCCCTCAGATGGTTGTGGAACTTTCCACAGGGTGCAGATACAGATGTCTGATTGGAATTCTGGTGAGCGCTAGCCAACTTTCTAATCACCTTTCACTGGGGGACCGCTTCCCTGTGCAGAGACACACATGTGTACATGCACAGCAACAACTCCTGGGGAGATTTGAAACCTTCATGAATGCATCTCGAAGCTCAAAAATGGACCTCTAGCTGGTCATTGCCTCGGGGCAAAACACTGCTTAAATGGCTCGGACTGAACACTAGTATGTTTGTTAAAGAAGGCAGCTTCTGGACCGCACAAGCAAGCAGCAAACTAAAGTAAACACTCTGTCCATGCCTGCGAGGACGTATGGCTGAGGATTTTCAGGCATGCAACTCCAGAGAGAGCTGGAAACAGCTGAACATGGCAGAGAGAGCAATGCTCAGATCAGGCCAGAGCCTCCTGGGCTCCATCAGACTGGCATCAGGTGGCAATCTCCACCTCGCGACAGATGGCATCAGCGTGCCTCCTGAGCAATCAATAACACAAAACAGAGCAGATCCTGAAGCAGGGCCTTCTGCACTGTACGCTTCTGAGGCTGAGCGCAACCATTCCAGGAAAAAATGATTGCTTAAATGGCGCAGTTTTTTAGTCCTTGTTCATTTTGGTAAAAAGTTCACCAGTGGAGAATTTTGGACCCAAAAATTAATTAAATACCCATGTGTTTTTATCTCTATCTACCTTATCTCTTTAATATGTCTGATTACCACAGATAATGATTTCAACTTGTTTTGAAATACTCAGAAGATTCCAAAGCCTGGTTTCTCCAAACCATCTTTTAATAAAAGTCTAAGGGCAGTTGTTGAAGTGTTTTGTAGAACACGTCCCTCAATTTCCATTCATTCACTTCCTGATCTTCAGGAACTGCTTTATTGTGGTCAGGGTAGGAGTGGATCTGGATTCCCATGAACCATGGGCAAACATTCTTGTCTATGGGAATCACACATGCATTGCAGATGCAGGGGATAGAGATTATCTTGAAAAATGCTGGGTTACGTCTTTCATAAGATGTATAGAAGTATAGTTGAAAGTAATATGCACCTCTCTTTCTTGTTGGCCCCGTTCTCTTCCCACATAAAGAGAAAGAAAACTAAAACTAGTGTGTGTGTATGAGAGAGAGACTTAGATACATTGGGTATAGTCAGGTGGTACAGTGCCAGTGGGGAAGAGGCCGGCCCTGCCAGCTGCCCCGGGGGGTTCTGAGTGTGAGCAGCCATTAGCCTGATGGGAGATGGCGGCTTGGCAAGTGGGCGCTCACACACGCGGCTTCCTCTACCGGCCCGCTAATTAAAACCACCACTCACACACAGATGCTGATCAGAGTGTAATGAGGATGCATTCACTGGGGGGTGTGTTCTTCACACGGCGAACTTGGTGTTACACTACGGAGCCATTCTGGGGCTGTGATACACTTTCTTTTTCAAACACTCTGCTGTTAAACATCGTGCAGGATAGAGGTGAAAATATAACAAGATCTTCAATGAATATTGAGCTCTATTTGGAGTAAAGTGAAAAAAAAAAAAAAAAAAAAAAAACCA
>CM040979.1:27533675-27551175 GCA_022985145.1 Pangasius djambal
TCCCTGTCTCCGCCGCCAGCGTGTGTGTGCCTGTCAGCAGACGAAAGCGCAAATGGAATCTGAATAAACTCACACCAGGGTGAAATGTAAGGCACATGTGGGCATCATGAAGTAGCATCTTCTCCTGTCAGAGGGGATCCACGTCCTCCATCATCACCTTCTCCACCAGCTGAGAACGTGACAGAATGATTACAACAGGGACCTGTAGTCAGGCTGAGGCCTGTGTTTGCCTCTAATCACATCAGATCAAATTAAAAGGAAGCCAAAAAAAATCTCCCTAAAACCTTAGGAGGAACCGAAACATGGTTAGTAATGGTACGGATCTTATTATACTACCCGCTTAAAAAAAAAAAAAAAGGATCTTCAAGGGTTCTTTAAGAGTTCATCAGATATTTAAGGTCATTTTTGGTCAAGGTCAAGAGTTTGGCACGTATGGTGAAGCAAGAATGCCACTGTCGAGCCTGGAAATGGATCCCTGCTCCTCTTGTAAATGGTGGTCTGGGGCTTTCTTCATCCAAATCACGACGCCTTCCACATCAATGTAGAGACTACCCCCTCTCAGAGCTGTACACTGAGTACCGTGACTGGTTCAACCTGTCACTCAGTTTCACGATGGCGGCATCCACAAGAGAAATTTTAGGAAGCTAAGGACACTTAACTATCCAAAGAACCCTTTCTGATTTAATGTTTGGTTCCAGCAAATCATTACCTCCAGTGTGAGATAATGCAACAAATAGCTAGTCCAGCCCATCACTGTCTCCACTGTCTCATTTTCTAAATGGTCTCTTTGGTCCCTTTTGACCTCTAGTGACCTGTTATATCAACCTCAAGAGCCTCAAGAACTTAAACTTCATAAACATAAACATAAACTTCCAGAGAGACTTCAAGTCTTCAAGCTGAGCTCAAATAAGCCACCATCCTTCACAGTGAACACTACAGGAGCAGTCACTTTGCTGATGCAAACACCTCCAGAAGTAAGTGCACCCCAATAGACTTGCCTAGATCAGTGCTCTGAGTATAAATGTTGTTGGTTATAAAATTAACCTTGCTAAATTTTAAGTAAATAAGAAGGAAGTTAAACAAAAATACTCAAATATTGCAAATATTTTCCTTCAAATAATGACCACACAGTGAGACAGTGAAGAACACACTGAGTTCAGGGTCGGCTGCCAGCCAGTCACGGCCACTAACATTAAATTTTAACACTGTGTCCATTTTTTACCAACTTGCTTGTGGATGCACACATAACAATCATCAGCAAGGCAAGCACAAGGGAAAAAGTATTTGTAAAAAAAAACAAACAAACAAAAAAAAACGAGAAGGAGAAAGTTCACCAGAGGGGAACCAGACAGACAGGACAGGATTAGCAAGAAAGAATAATAATAATAAAAAAAAAACTTCCTGCTTCGAGGGAATTCATATTCATGAAGGTTTCACATTTGCCTGAACACACAGAGCGCACATTCATACAGACGAGACAAGTTTTTCAAACCTTTCCAAACAAGGTTTAAAGGTAAAGTCTAGACTGCCTTTTCACTGCGACTCGCTAGAAGTAAACTTCAGCATAAATCGTTGTGGTATTATTATTATTATTATTATTATTATTACTACTATACCACACTACAGTAAACTATTGCTGTGCTGTTCATTTCGACATGCCTGTAATGATGAGGCCAATTGAGTCTTCAGATTAACATAAACTGTCAGCTTCCTTTAATAATTTATTGACATGCATAATGCATATCATACACCAGACCTTCAGCTTTTTTTTTTTTTTTTTTGAGTGACGTTTCAAGAGAAATATCTGTGATTCATGCAAGGGATCAATTAAGCTCACAGTATACAGACTGCCTGCATGGGTATAATAATAATAATGACATGATAATTAATTTTATTTGCAGAGCACTTTTCATACACAAGGTGCTGGTGCTCAAAGTGCTGAACAATCAAGTAGTAAAAAAAATAATAAAATGACAAAAAAAAAATCAATAAAATAAATATAATAAATGTAAGAGGCAACATTTATAGTGAGAAGAGCAGCGGTCCTAAAATTGAAACCTGTGGCACTCCATAATTAACACAGACGAATAATTTCCCAAAGCAACAACAACAACAAAAAAAAAACCCCCCTAATTATTAAATGACTTAACGCATTCTAAAATGGTTCCTGAAAGGCCTACGCAGAGACGATGGCTAAGGATCTGGTGATCAACTGTGTCAAATGTCATACTGAGATAAGTAAGACCTAAAAATAAAAAAGATATTTTTACGCATCGATACCGATACTGTGTGATATTATCTGCAACCTTCTACGATACAAGTAAGAAAATGTCTTACGGTGTTTAAACAGTAACTTTAATCGAGAGCATGACGACGGCTGACCTGAGTGTGCAGAGCAGTATCAGTGAGCGTGGGCATTCAAAATGTGCTCAAGGTGCCACGAAATGCCCACAAACACAGGTATTCATGAGAGCAGTTCAGTTCAGCGAGCACTGAGCAACGAGTCACTTTCTAGTGAGTCAAAGTGCAATTCCCAGGACTTTGCACTCATTCTTAATGACTACGCTCGATGATGTTAATCTGCACTCTCCGGTCAACTGTCCTCACACTCATTTTAAAGATCCATTTTAAAAACTATATTATCTTAAATATAGTGCAATGAGTTCATTGCTAGCCATACACAGCAACAACAAATAGAAACAAAGCTAAATAAAATGCTCCATGACATCCGTGATTGATTAGCACTAAGCAGGTTACTCACTCCTGTATGAACTACTTGTACCCAGTATCGATGAATCTAACACGTGAAAATCGCTCACATAGCTGAGAGCTTGTGCTCTAGCCTTAACTCTGAGCAAACAGGAAGAACAGAAGGAGGGAAGATTTTATTTCCCCGGTAGGTCTATAGCAAGCCACAAGACCCTACTTACACTCCATCACAGGCAGAATGACAGTTGACGTGGTGAAATTTACGTGGAAGGTCAGCAGATTTACAGGCGCCACGTTCGCCCACACAATCACAAATAAAAATCAGACTCAAACATAAGCCGAGCAATGAGTTAACAAGAGACAGGGAGAAAATTGGAAAATGTCAGACAAGGTGGAGCAGAAGAATGAATTTGTCCAAGTGTGTGTGTGTGTGTACACACAAGATAACTAGTTGGAAGCAGAGAGACATTTTTCCCCTCAGTGTCCAGTTCTAATGCAGCAAAAAGACATGAAGAGACAGAATAAAGAGAAAGAAACAGAGTGATGGATTGAAAGCTTGTGACAGGTGAGAAGTCATGCACGCAAGAGTGACGGACCAAAAAAAGGGTCAAAGAACGAGAAAGTGAGAAAGACGTGTATGTACGTGTGTGAGTGAGTGAGTGAGTGTGTGTGAGAGAGAGAGAGAGAGAGAGAGAGAGAGAGATGGAGGCTCGGTTGGTGTCAGGGACTGTGTGTCCTGTGCCAGGCTGGAATAAAGTGTCCGTGTCGAAGGCCCGAGCTTCCCCAGGGCTGTGCTGATTAATTGAGCTGTCCGAGCCCTCTGATGGCGGCTCCTTTACGTAGAGCTCCTGGGAAACTCACCCTGTTTCCATCATAAAGGGAAAAAAAATCGTTTTCCCGTGCTAAAATTAGAGACTTTCGCTTTCTCACTATGTTCTTACATCAGCATGCGCTTCACCTTGCCGGAGGGGTTTAATGATCGTCATGAGAGAGAGAAAAAGAGAGAGAGAGAGAGAGAGAGAGAGAGACAACAGGACAGACAAACACCGGGCCACTTGGACACGTCCCCCTCCTGCCTCTGTCACTCGCAGCCTGTGTGCGCAGCGGCCGAAGATGAAGCACTGCTGTCTCAGGTAAATGGCCACCAAAGGCCAAAAAATGGCGCAGTGTTGACTCTGGGCAAAGCTCAGCTATTTTATTATGCCTGACCTAACTTTAGACGCTGTAGCCTTTTCATTTCTGTCATGTAGGGGTCCAGAATAAAGTGAAATGTGTGAGAAGACAAACGGGTCAGGGTAGCTGGATTTTGTTCTATTTTACAGAACTAAAGGAGAGAAAAAGTATGCTCACTTCACCTCTAATCCGGACCTTTGTAACATTTTATATACGACGTCAGCCTTTATAAATCTGTAAGTGTGAGCCAATCTTCCCTTTCCAGAGCGATCTAAAGTAACCCCCGCATCTTGACCGCACAGGGGAGATGAATAAGT
Organism: Pangasius djambal; assembly: GCA_022985145.1. NCBI lineage: Eukaryota > Metazoa > Chordata > Actinopteri > Siluriformes > Pangasiidae > Pangasius > Pangasius djambal. The sequence goes on from CM040979.1 coordinate 27,537,875, forward strand.
ATATTAATATTGAATTATTTCTAGGTTAAATCTCGATCCCTAAAGAGTTCGTTGGCTTGAGAATGTTCCACCACGCGGAGGTCCGTGTATAACATTTAGCAGGATTGATGTTGCCTACACAGCGCTTTGCAGCACCTGTTGCCGTTTCCCTGCACCATAACCAGGTATAAGTGCTCTGGATCGTGCTAAGTCACTTCTCAAGGACTTTTCTCCCGCTCATTCTCCCGCTCATTCTCTTTCTCTCGCTCCCTCTCTCCTTTTTCTGTACCGAGCAGTGGTATTTCTGTCCTGCTGCAAGGTGACTGCTTGTTCCTGCGTATTCAGGCTCCGTGTAGCTCAGGTCTGTGTGTTTTCTCGGTGCTCTTTTCATATTTTGTTCGTGTTTTTTTTCTCGTCTAACCTTCTCTTTGCACACTGCCACCTTTCACCTGTCCTCCCGCACAAGCGGCTCATTTGTAACCAGCGACTTGCACAAAATTCAGCATGAGGCACAATCAAATGTTCTCTCAGGCTTGACTGCAAATGCTTACACATGCAACGTGAGGTGGAGCAAACACACACACACACACACACACACACTAACACAGCTAATTAAAGCAATGCTTCCATGTCAACTGTCCACTCAGCCATCTGACTGGACTCCACATTTTTAATTCATCTGCACACCGAGATGAATCCGGAGCGGCGCTGCAGTCGCCTTGGAGCCGTCAGTATCGCTCAAAGCAGCTCTGTAATTACACTCAAATGCAGATTAGCTACAAATACTTTAAAAAAGGACTACAGAAAGAATATGCAGGAAACAGAGAAATCGTTCTTTCAGTACAACTCACAAGAGAAAGAGCAAACAACATGAAATGCTCCAGAAGAGGAGGGGTTCCGCATTTCCTCTCGGCGTTCTAGCCTGTTATCCCTCTTTTATTTGTTAACTCTACTATTCAGGGGCTGAGAAGAAAAAAAAACACGTAGGAACAAAAACATAAAGTACAACAACTCACTCAGTTGTCAAGGCTTCAGAGAGGAGAAGAAGAAGAAGAAAAAAAAAAAGAGCAAAGAGACAATTAACGAAGTTATAATTCTGTACGTCGGGCTAATGAGCATGTCTTAGTGAGGATTAGGCCGATGGGCATTGTCGTCGTAATTCCTCTCTATTGTAGTACGCACAAAGCGAGGGATGAAAGAAGTCGGAGGAGGAGGAAAGAACCAGAAGAGCCGCAGAATACCATTTTGGACGAGTGACGCTGTCAGTCACAATCTCTCTTCACTCACGCTAGACAAATCCTCAGCATGCCGCTCGGCGAACGCTACGACGTTGTTTTTAATTGTAGCCTGACAAAAGCTGTCTCGAATTCACCGCTGAGGCACAAAAGCAGCTCTCAGACTTCATCTTCACGGACATTTGAGCAGCACTTTGGTAAGATGAGTCACAGGCCAGCGTGCTCAGAATGACTGTACAGTGCAGCGCTAGCTCGGGCCCTGAACAATAGCCGACGAGAGCTTAGCATTGATTGGCATTGCGCTGTTTGTTGGCTTTGTGCCTGTCAGTCTTCACCTCCTCCCAGTCAACACTGCCGGCTGCATTATTATCCAACATGTCTGTTTATTTCCAGTTACAGCAGCAAACACTGACGTTGTTTTTTTTTGAACGAAAATATGTCGTTACCAAGCTCGAGTCGGGGAGAAATTAACTTCGGATACTTCACCGGTCACTAGTAGCTCAGGGTTTGGGCTAATGATTGCACAGCTTTGGGTTCAAATCTATTGTTATAAAATATAAATAAGATTTTTATCTGGTAAAGAAATGATGGACACAGAGAATTTCAGAGAATTGGAAGTGAGGCTTTACCACAAAAATAGTTTGCATAAAACTTAAGAAAACACACAACTTGAATTCAAATGTTGCTGGTCGCCATGTCAGTAGTCGCCATGTTGCGGGTTGTCGTGTCTCTGGTCATCGTGTCGCTAGTCAGCATGTCCCTGGTTGTCATGTCAGTAGTCATCATGCCGCTGGTCACCAGGTTGCAGGTCGTCACACTTCTGATTCTCATGTTGCAGCTCGTCACGTTGCTGGTTGTCATGCTGTGGGTCGTCATGTTTCTTGTCATCATGTTGCCTGGGTGTCTTGTTGCTCCACGTCATTCTGCTAGTCATCTTTTTGCTGGTCATCATGCTGGGAGCTCGGTTGCTGGTTGCCAGGTTGTCATTAGTCATACTGTGGGTTGTCATGTTGCTGATCTTCATGTTGCTCCCCATGATGTTGCCGGTCATCATCTTGCTCCACGTCATTTTGCTGGTTTTCATGTTGTTGGTCATCATGCTGGTAGTCGTCATGTTGCTGGTCATCATGCTGTTCCGAGTCATTTTGCTGGTCGTCATGTTGCTGGTCATCATGTTGGTAGTCGTCATTTGGTAGTCATCGTGTTGGTGGTCATCATGTTGGTACTCGTCATGTTGCTGGTCGTCATGTTAGTAGTTGTCATGTTGCTGGTCGTCATGTTGGTAGTTGTCATGTTTCTGGTCATCATGTTAGAACTCGTCATGTTGCTGATCATCATGTTAGAACTCGTCATGTTGGTACTCGTCATGTTGCTGGTCGTCATGTTGGTAGTTGTCATGTTGCTAGTCATCATGTTGGTACACGTCATGTTACGGGTCATCATGTTAGAACTTGTCATGTTGCTACTCGTCATGCTGCTGGTCGTCATGTTGCTGGTCATCATGTTGGTACTCGTCATGTTGCTGGTCATCATGTTGGTACTCGACAATCGGCTCGGATAATTTTCATTCCTTAGGTTCTACTTGAGCAAAATGTCTACTCAGAGCCCTTGGAATCATTTCCAACCTATTATTACATCAGCCCTGCTTGCTAGCAGTCACTCACGAGGCTGGATCAGATTAGATATTCTGTTTTTTATTGCTTATGGCTGGTGTGATAGTGAGCTTGTTAATAAAACCTGGACAGTCTGGCAAACAAGGTAGATTACCAATAAACTGTACAAACATTTGTGCATACGTACAGTAAGAGTTGATGTATTACCACTAATTATAAATTAGGTATAAAATGTTGACTTGGCAAAACCAGAGTTGATTCTTAAGCATGAAGTAATTTACTACGTTACATTACACCGCTAAGGTTTTTTTTTTTTTCCATATCCAATCTGATCATGCCTGTTTCTATAAATGACTGTGGCTTCCCTCTAAAGTGCTGCACACGAAGGTTGTGGTTTTATTGATTCCCTGAGGCCAAGCTCTGAGATAAAGTAAAATCAGATCAGCAGCAGTATAACCAGATAAGCGCTGTTTACTGCTACTGGCCCATGGTCACATGCTGTACATGAATATAGCACAAGTGCGGAATCTGAGCGAGCAACAGATCACACACAAACACACACAGCACAGCACAGCAGGTGCACATGACAGCATATGAGAAAAGGGAAATATCTCACTCTCACACACCCACACATACAGCAGTGGGCGGGGAAAGCTTCCCGATTTCCCCATTAAGACATTTCACACTTAATGAAAGCTATAATTATAACACTATGACACTCAGGTTCTTCTGATGAATAGCCATGTAATGAAACCACCACAGATGATGCAAAGATAAAAAAGCGAAGAAGGAAATATGGTATGAGAGTGAGAAGGCTAAACATAGAAGGGTATCTATTTCTCTTTCACTTTTTGAGAAACCTAAAAGTAGGTAAACTGTGAAGGAGGGTTCATATCCATCCATTTTCCATACTGCTTCTCCTACACAGGGTCACGGGGGAGCCTGGAGCCTATACCAGGGAACTCGGGGCACAAGATGGGGGACACCCTGGATAGGGTCCCAACCCATCGCAGCACTTTCACACACACACACACACACACACACACACACACACACATTACGGACAATTTGGAAATGCCAATCAGCATGTCTTTGGACTGGAGGAGGAAACTGGAGTACCTGGAGGAAACACCCAAAGCACAGGAAGAACATGCAAACTCCACGTATACGCGGTGAAGGCGGGATTCGAATCCCCAACCCTGGAGGAGGGCAAACATGCTAGCCACTAAGCCAACACGCCCCCCGAGGGTTCGTATAATGAGCAGAAATTCCAAAATAAATAAATAAATAAATAAATAAATAAATAAATAAATAAACAGACAAGTAAGTATATAAATATGAAATTTATTTTAAAAAAAAAACATTTAAAAATGACAATATAAAAAAAAGAATTTTAAAAAAAGAATACAAATAAAAAAAAAAGTAAAAAAAAAAAAAAAAATTAAAATATTTAATCCATTTCCATTTCGAAAATGAACAAAAATAAATGAATATATAAGCACAGTCCGTTTTTATTTTTTCCTTATTTCCGCAATAGAGTGAGCTCAAAAATTCTCGCATAGAAAGTAAACAGTTGTTGGTGTGGTTTCTCCCTTAAAAGTTTATGAACGTTTGTTTTAATTTAGGTGATGTAATGGGTCACATGACCAGGCACATTTACAACATTCTGTTAGAGATACAACTGCCTCATTTGGTACTTATTTGGCGCCACAGCGCTGTTGAATTCTCGATTCTGATTGGTCAGAAGATGTTGATTAAATTTCAAACACAGCAGCTCTGATAGTAGGAGGACAGGGAGTTTTACACTTTTTGGGTCCTTGGGGACATGATGAAGGAGCCACAATTATACTTTGATAAGAGGTACTAACTTGTTTCCAGATTTTCAACAACATTAGACATAATTATAAATGGATAAAAATTATGATGTGCTGTTGTTTAATAAATAGAAAATTGTTAATGTTGGCAAATTGCTGTGGTATAAGAGGAATAAAACAAGGAATTATCAAGCTTCATGTCAGCCTCTAGCACGCCACCAAACCGTGGATTATTTTCCTATAATCGCACACCGCAGTGCTTCTTATCTAATAAGACTGCACTGATGAATTTTTGAAGTTATTCATAATAACAGGTGAATATGTGAACAGTTACAATTATGATTATTAGAATTACAGTGTCTCACTGATAATCCCAACTATCCATGTTACACTGATTTTTAAAAGATTATTTATTTTAAAGCTAATAAAACGTAAGTTATGCAAGGTTAAAGGTTATAAAATCTTATTCTGTCTTTTTATTACTGTTTGTTTGCCCAATGAAATAAAATGCTTTTAGACATTTTAAAACATGCAGGTCTAACTGATGAACTGGTGCAACTTTTCGACTCTGCAGTAAACAGTTACAGGAATAAACCTTCTATGTGCACTACAATTTCAGATGTACCCACATATATGGGTGCAGGAGTAAATTTGGGAAGCAACTGAAGCTTTAAAAAAAATCCCTGCTTCTTCCCTTCCTCCCATTTTCCCGTAATCTGTATGTTACTGATATCGTAATAATTCATTTTCCGTAGTCATTCGGCCATTTTGGATGCAGAAAGAAACAAACGGGTGCGTCAAAGATGGCGCATGTGGTTGAAACCCTTCTCCGTATCACTCCACTGGTGTGTGAGGATCACGAGGAAAGATTGATTTAAAATACACCTGGAGTTTCATCACACGAACAAACACAGTGTGGAAACAGAGCCAGAAGATAAACCGAGAGATTATTACTTCAGCGCCCTCTGCTCCCTCTCTGGCTCGCCTGCCTGGTACGAGAGAGACGAAGAGAACGTCTAAGAGAAGGATACAGAGAGAGCGTGAGATGTTCCAGAGATGGACTGCATGAGAGAAAGAGAGAACGGAGAGCTCCAGCTGGAGTGGGCTTTTCGGAGCTCAGGGCAGAGAGTGGCACCGTGCCAGGAGAATCAAAGAGAGCTTTTCTTCCCATTGAGGCGCCTGGGCACGGAGGTCACCCCGCCTTTCTCAGTGCGCCGTGGGGGGAGAAACCAGTAAGCCGGTTCTGTGAGAGACGTCAGCTTATTGCTGTGTAGGCCATCTCGTCGAGCTTTATTGGAATAAAGGGAAAAAGAGGAAGCAGAGATGGCACTGTGCTTGGCCGAGCTGTGCCGTGTAAACATTTGGATGGACTGTGAACTTGAGATGAGCTTATGAATAAATATTCAGTGTTCTCCAATCGAATCCGGGACACTGTGTGCACTGCGGAGTGAACTGGGTTACAGATCAAATCAGTTAAATAGAGACAGGTTAACCCTGTCCGACCAGAACGACTGAATTCCTGCATTTCGAGCATTGCTGCTGCTCAGGGCTTGGAGTCAGACAGCTGCAGTTTCTTCGCAATTAAACTGAAGTAATTGGGCTATGCATCAAGCTCCAGTTTGTCAGTGTGGAACATAATGTTCTGTCATCTATTACTTTTATTATTTAAAAAAAAGGTAGTTTGTCTTTCTGCTTCTACGGTTTTACATATATATATATATATATATTTCAGGGTTATCTTATATATACAAAACATCAGAATTTCAGCTTTCATTTCCTGACATTTACATCCAAATGGGTTAAACAGCTTCCAAAATGGCACCTTTGGTGGCAGACCAAACAATTTTTAGGCGAGCAAAACTATCGGAGCAGACAGTCTTAAAGTAAATGAAAGTAAATAACACTTAATATTTGGTTGCATATCCGTTGCTTGCAATAACCGCGTCAAGCCGGTGACCCACTAACATCACCAGACTGTTTCATTCTTTTTTGTGATGCCGTTCCAGGTTTGTACAGCGGCTTCTTTCAGTTGCTGTTAGTTTCGGGCGGTTTCTCCCTTCAGTCTCCTCTTCAGGAGGTGAAATGCATGCTCGGTTGGGTAAAGGTCTGGTGATTGATTTGGCCATTCTAAACCCTTCCACTTTTTCCACTGATGAAATCCTTTGTTGTGTTGGCAGTGTGTTCTGGATCATTGTCTCTGGGGATTTCTCTGTAAACTGGCAGACAGAATGTTTCTCTAGACTTCTGAATTGATTCTGCTGCTAGCATCATGAGTTCCATCATCAATAAAGACGAGTGAGCCTGTTCCAGAAGCAGCCATGCAAGCCCAAGCCATGACACTGCCTCCACCATGCTTGACCGATGAGCTGGAATGTTCTGGATCATGAGCAGATCCTTTCTTTCTCCATATTTTGGCCTTTCCATCACTTTGGTAGACGTTAATCTTGGTTCCGGAACTTACAGCTCTGTATTTATTTGTGAATTTCAATCTGGCTTTCTGATTCCTACTCCTGACGAGTGGTTTGCATCTTGCGTCATGACCTCTAGGTTTCTGCTCTGCTCTGGAAGTCTTCTTCGAACAGTGGGTTTGATACCTTCACCCCTGCCCTGTGGAGGTTGTTGGTGATGTCACGGACTGTCGTTTTTGGCTTTTTCTTCACAATGTTTCTGTCATCAACTGCTGTTGTTTTCCTTGTCTTTACTAAATGTTCAGTGTTTACTAAATATACCACTACTACATATTTATTTACTTTATTTACTATTTATTACTTCCTGTCAAAAAACTGTTGGCTTTTTGACAGGAATAAATTATTCTGATTGGCCCTGTAAATATACTGTACCTACACACAACTTACACACACGTTTCCAGGTCCTACTATGGGCCTTAAAGGGTTAAAGAAAGGAGAATGAAATGAAACCAGAATAAGCATATCATTAAGCATATGAGATACATGCAATCCTCTGTAATGAAGAAGGCTGAGAATCTGAAGCTCGGGATTTGCCGGGGGTTTGCCTCCTGGCAGTGTAATGAATCCATTGAATCTGATTCTGAAGGCAAAATGTAAATGTGTAGCAGAGAAACGGGGAAAAAAGGGTTTTATAAGTGCAATAGTGTTCATTGTCATGTGTAAGGTACATATAGCAGTCTCATACAATCATGGAGTGTATCTGACAGACAAGACATGATCGCTGCGTTGATAGTGGAGCTATGAGACTAACGTAGCTAGGAGATAACAGACGTTTCACCTAGAATGTTTTGAGTAAATCTGAGCGTCACGTAGTGATGTCACAAAACCTCGTACAGGAACTCTGGGTGGAGCCGACCACCTGGGACAACCGGAATCGTATATTTTCTTTCAGTTCGCTAGGCCACGCAACCCGAAATCTCAACGTGGCATTTCTAGTGGACTTAAGTTTCTCATCTCCTTGTTCTTATACAACACTGTGGATCTACAGAGTTTATTTTCATTCTTCTTCATTTATCTTCAGTAAGAGCTTTATCAGGATCCGGAGTCTATCCCGGGAACACTGACCGCGATGCGGGAATACATCCTGGACGGGACACTAGTTCAGTGCAGAGCATCAAAAACACTGACGCACTCTTTCATGCCCTCATTCACGCCCTCATTCGCGCTCTCATTCACGCCCTCATTCGCACATACGTTTGCACATACGTTTGCACCCTTCATGCCCTCGTTTGCACACTCCTTCGCACCACAGAGTAGCCAATTCATCTCCCAGCAAGTTTTTTGGAGGAAACCGGCAAACCCTGAGCAATCCCAGATGGACATGGGGAGAATATGTGAAAATCAGAGACAGTAGCCTGAGCTCAGGATAAAACCGCGAATGCTATCCGCTGCACCACCATGATTAGGGCATGTATTTATTAAAAAAAAGATTTTCCATGAAACTTCTGTTAGCATTGTAGCCCGACCAGCATCTCTTGGCTAAATGATTACATCTGGTGTAATGGGGAAATCAGTGAAAATTATATACAAATCGTGAAAATGATACTGGAGACCAGTGTTTCTCGAAATGGGGCTTGGGAACCCCCAGGGGTCCGTGAAGCATAGCCAGAGGGGTATGTGGCAGGAGAGACCTCCGACTCCTGGTAGCCTATAAATACCGTCAGCTTGGTTGATGGAAAGATCAGGAATAAAAAGCTCCAAATAAATAGGCAAACTATTACGGTACACATTTAACTAACGTTATTTGAATACTTCCATTACGTTCAGAATGGGTCTGTGAAATTTATTTTACAGTTAAGGGGGTCACTGGGTGCAAACCAAAAAAAGTTTGAGGCCATTACAGAGAATCATAAACAGAAATCATGCCATGAAACATGCTGTGTGTATTTGTTCGCTGTCGATAAGCATGAAATAAAAATTTTTAAAAAATCAGACAGACAATCTAAATTAAAACCGAATAAATACATGAAAATGTGTGTGAAAAGAAAGTAGGACGCTAAATAGGTCAGGGCCGCTTCTGTACACGTGTGTACAAAATGTTGGCGCCTCCGTCCACTAAAAGTATGTTTGAAATGGAAAAGTACACTCATGGACAGAGAGCGAGAGAGAAAGACAGAGAGAGATCGTTAAAATGATACACAAGGTCAGAATAAATCATCCACATCAGTACCAGCAGCGTACAGTGCATTCACACACACACACTCACACTCACATACACTCACATACACTCACATACACACACTCAACATTCACTGTAGGTGAAAGAAAGAAAGAAAAAAAAAACATAGAAATGATCAGAAGTGAGTTTAATTACAAAACGATTCACTTTCACCCAATCTCTCTCCTCAGCTACGGGACTTAATCCAGGCTCAGGCCGATTAACACGCTGATATTTGTGTTCGGCGCTTCTCCAGCGGAGAGGCTCTAAATGTCACGGAAGCAGCTGATTTAAATTCACAGCTCTCCTTGCTCGCACCGGAAAGATAATATCATCTTCTCCGCTCAGAGCCGATAGAGATCACAAATCCAAATTACAGCCGAAACGGCTTGGTCTCTCACACAGGCAATTAGCTGAGGGTACAGAGGCGAAGGATCAGGACCCGTGAGCCTTCATCATCTCCATCATCGTCAAAAAACAAGACGATGTGTCTTAGGAAAGAAAAAAAAAAAAAAAAAAAAAAAACTCACTAGATAAGAGCTATAAGCTGAGTAATAGTTGGTGATCCCCTGGTCACCACTTTATTCCAGGTGGTGTGAAAAAGTCAGCAGTGTGTGTAACTGTACGACTCAACATCACGGCTTTCAGGAAAACTTCCCCTTATTTATTTATACATTTATTCTTATTTATTTATTTTTTTTTTTTTTTAAAGACGACGACTTAAAATGACCCTTCAAATAGTAGCGCTGGAGGTAGTATCACTATCAGTAGTATCACTTTTTTCTTGATACCGATAGCGATACTGAAACTTTGAGTGTAAGCCAATATCGATATCCATCCGATCTTTTTTTAATTCTTTAAAGCCTACTTAGCTTTATTTATTTATTTATTATCATTATTTTTTTTTTTTTTTTTTTGAACCGAAGCCCTTAAAATACAGGGGGAAAAAAATACTCAGCTAAAAACACAACATTCACAGAAACACATCTTTCACACAAAAATCATTGCAAATAAAATAAATATAAAGAAATAAATAATAAATATAATACCGATCAATCTAAAAAAAATTTTTTAAAAATACAGTCAAGTCTCTCTGTATGTAAACAAGTCCAGTTTCAAAAAAAAAAAATAAAAAAAAAAGTTTTAAATCCAATTCCAATATTTCCCAATATTTCTCCACTGATCCACCATTGCGGCTGATGCCGGCCCGATATCGATCCTGGGTATCAGAACAGCACCACACCTAGGATTATTTTGAGTTTTTCGTCCACAAAAAGGTTCGAATAACACACAAATAGGTAGACTTTCTGCTTTCTCGCCTCAAAGTATTTTCACCTCTTCAAAAGTATCCGCATTCACTTCCCGTTATTCGTTTAACATTTCTTCACAATTACTTAAACACTGCAGTCTAGCACCATTCAGGGTTCTGAGAGGAACCCAAAGAACCCAGTCACCACTTTTAATCACCTGCGTTACTACTAGCAGTGTACGATTAAAACAAGGTACAGGGCAATGTTTTTTTTTTTTTAAAAAAAGGGCATCTTGATGGTTCTTCAGTGGGTTTTTGGGTAGCTACGCTCTCTGAGCTGCTTAAAAGGGTTCTAGATTTAGCCCTGGGGGTTCTAGATTTAACTTTTACTTTTATTTTTTTTTATTTTTCTAAAAGTAAGCTTGTTTGCGCACTTTTAGTTTTAACTTCATTCATCCATCCATCCAATCACGCTATTCTACTCAACCATTTTATCATGTCTATTTATTTATTTATTTATTTGCTTAGTTACTTACATATTCATTCCCTCATTCATCGATTCATCTCAAGTCAAGTCAAGTGGAGTTCATTGTCATTTCAGCCATATACAGCCAGTTAGTACAGAGTGAAACGAAACGACGTTCCTCCAGGACCAAGGTGCTGCATACGACAAACACAGAACGACACAGAACTACAAGGGACTACATAAATTTACATAAAGTGCACAAGTACACACATGTGCACACAGCACAAGACAGAGCAATGACTACTGGGATAGACAATGGGCGCAGTAAGTCCCAGTGCAGCGCCGACCAGTACACGGTTCTGTTTAAAAGCGAATCCAGTGACATTAGAGCAAAGAGTGCAATATCCGTTGCTGGAATAGTGTAAACGTAAGAAGTAGCAGCCTATGTACAGCATAATCAATATTGGAGCAGCATAATGTAATGTGCAAAACGTGCAAAAGAAAATTGCAGAGAGGCTGGAGGATGCACAGTTGTGCGTGTCTGTGTGTGTGTGTGTGTGTGTGTGTTCTTTCAGTCGAGTCTCTGAGTGTTGAGGAGTCTGATGGCTTGGGGGAAGAAACTGTTGCACAGTCTGGTCGTGATGGCCCGTTTGCCAGACGGCAGCAGGGTGAAGAGTGTGTGAGAGGGGTGCGTGGGGTCGTCCACAATGCTGGTGGCTTTGCGGATGCAGCGTGAGGTGTAAATGTCCGTGATGGAGGGAAGAGGGACCCCGACGATCTTCTCAGCTGTCCTCACTATCCGCTGAAGGGTCTTGCGATCCGAGACGGTGCAATTCCCAAACCAGGCAGTGATAAAGCTGCACAGGACGCTCTCGATCTTCAGTATCTGCGATGTCCTGGTTATTTATTTATTTATTTATTTACTTCTCTACTTGCTTATGTATCCATTCACTCATTCACTGATTGAGCTTCAGTAACTATTTTATCCTGTTGGTTGGTTGGTTCGTCCGTCCGTCCGTTCATTCGTTTATTTATGTATGTATATTCAGTCAGAGGGTCGGTGGTGGCTCAGTGGTTAAAGTCTCAGGGTTCCTGGTCAGAAGGTTGGGGATTTAAGCCCCAGCACTGCCTGTGTAAGGCCCTTAACCTTCTCGGCTCTGTATCATGGCTGACCCTGTGTCATGTTAAATGTGACAAATAAAAGCCACTTTACCCTGGCTATTTATTTATTTTTAGCCATTTATTTTATTCATTTATTTATTTCCATCTTCACTGGCTTGCATGGATACATACAGCGCATGATTTATTTATTCATTCATTCATTTATTAACATATATATCCCCATGTTCTCGGAGTGAATCATTACTGGTTCCACGCGAGGGAGCTCTTAAAGCGTGTTCTACATTTCCCAAGCGGGAGTAGCGGGGCACATTACAGGTGAAACAGACTAGCAAGATTTCACGATCAGGAGATGTTTTTCACTCTTAGAAATCAACACTCCTTCTTCGTTGGTCCTCCTGGTGAACGTTTCAACCGTTTACGGAGAACGCTACAACAGATTTCTGATCAGGTTTCATGTAGAAACCCTGACCCTGACCCCTTACAGAACCCTTTTACTGCACGTTTAACTTCAGTGCAATACTAAAGCGCCAATGACCGACCAAACGCTCGGCTGATAGAGAGAGAGAGAGAGAGAGAGAGAGAGAGAGAGAGAGAGAGACACACACAGAGTGAGTGATAGTGTTTGTGTGTGACACGGGAAAAGCCCCCATCATGAATGAAAAAGAAATAAATGTATTTAAACGTGCATATCATCACCTTTCTTTCTCTCTCTCTCTCACACACACACACACACACACACACACAGATTTAAACTTCCCACTAAAACAAACTTTCTCTCTCCTGGGTGTCGAGTGTGTCATTTCTATTTTATCACCATATTTTATGAACGCACAGCCTCACTGCTTTTATCTACCTATAGGGTTTACTGGCGCTTTAATCTCGTCTCTAAACGTGTCCAATCTAACGTAAATCCACTTCCTGTCAGTCCAGGATTCTCCCAGTTTACAAACTATTCCATTCACCTGATAAACAGGAAGCAGTTAAGAGCATGGCTTTAATAATAAAAAAAAAAAAAAGTCATGGTCTGAGATTAATAACAGAAACTATTTGATGCTTATTAAATGTGGTGTCCATTATATTAGTTCTAAAATGACTAAAAAAAAAGAATGACTGCAATTATTACAGCTCGTCTTATTAATGATGCAGGAATAGCTTCATCCCCCTGGAGAACATTAGCGTACAATAATGCCATAAAAA
>CM040979.1:27553675-27569881 GCA_022985145.1 Pangasius djambal
TCTCTCTCTCTCTCTCTCTCTCTATGTGTGTGTGTGTGTGCGCGTGCGTGCGCGCGCGTGTGTGTGTATGTGTATGTAGTCAGACTTCTCTGCGCAGCGACGCCACAGACCCGACAGGACACGCCCACCTGCTCGAGCAGAACCACCCACTACGCACAGGATTGGTCCAAAGTCAGGGTGATTACGCATAAACCCCGCCCTCCAGCGTTCTCATTGGTCCACAGTGCGGTCCGGGGTGCACCTGTTTCACTGTACACAAGATTAAAGTGCACAGTAAAGCTATCAAAGTTTCCAAACAGGAGAGAGAGAGAGAGAGAGATAGATAGATAGATAGATAGATAGATAGATAGATATGGAAATCAATTCAAATCACTATATATTTTTTTTTCCTAAAGGCATACTCAATTGGTTTCATCTAGCTAAATCACACACACACTCATACATACATACATACATACACACACACACACACACACACACACACACACACACACACACACACACAGTGATTAAACAAATGCTAACACTAACTTTATACTTTCCTTTACAGTGTTGTTGTTTGGGGTGTTTGTTTATTTGTTTGTTTGTTTGTTTGTTTTAAATGGCCACCAGATTGAGTTTGGAGCATGTGGTTCTTTGTGTTAAAATGTTTCTGTGTTCCAGTAGCTAGATGAGAACATTTGAAGAAGCATGACCAGAAAGCACTGCTACAACAATGCATCTCTCTCTCTCTCTCTCTCTCTCTCTCTCTGGTTAACTTGCACTTGCAGCACAGTGATATATCTGGGTTTAAGCCACAGAAGCAGCAGGATGACAAATAAAAACGTGCTTCACAAGAAAGGTGAACACAACACGGCACGAATAAACCCCTAATCTCACAGGACAAACAGAACAAACGACATTACACTTTAAAATAACGAGGTGGTGCACGGGAACGGAACTCAGTGCTTGCTACTAAAACGCAGTGAGGCTACAGTATTACTTTTACAACGTAAAAAAAAAAAAATCTTTTTTCCATTTCTTTATTATTGGTTTGTAGTGATTTGCTCTCACTGTGAGCGAGATGGATCTATTCAGAAGTAAAGAAGAGAGAAAACAGGGGTTCCTAAATGTTACACTTATTAAATCATTTTTACAGCAAACACTAAACACTTGTCTCTGCTTTATCACTTCGCAGAAAATAAAAGAGTTGTGAGCGTGTCTCAGGACCCAACAAACATGGCTCGAGCAGGTGATCTGGAGCAGTCAGATATGAAGCTCGCGGGATGAAGAAAGACCAGGTTGATTAACATGGCAGCGTAGTGGACGTGGTGCGGTGCTCCTGCTCCTGCTGCGTCTCCTGCGTTCGCTCTTGATCTTCAGTGACTGTTTTGTCCTGGTCAAAGTCCCAGTGGTCTAAAGTGCTAATACCTTTAACATTTCAGGAAAAAGAACCAACGATGTTCATTAGAAGATACTGCCGGACGGTACGCACAAACAAAGAATAACTGCAGGAGCGAACACCACTCTCTCTCACACATCTCTCACACTGAGCAGGTTTATTGTTTCATTTTTCAACGTCTGATTCAACACGCCTGACTCAGTTCATTAAAGCTTCACGATCTTGTGAGAATCAGTCATGAAAGCTGAAGGAAGAGTACATGGATGTAGAATGTAAGTAAAACCAAACTTTACTTCTGTTCATTTTTTTCCTCTATAAAGTTCATCATAAGTACATCATAAAGTTTCACAGTGAAGAAGGACATGCTTGTGTACGACAGTCCCTTTTTTTTACAACTTCTACACAGATAGCTAAATATGTATCCATATGCACTGCCAATCAAAAGCTTTTCCACTTTACGGGCAATTAAATAAGGATAAAAATTAAACAAGTGGTCCATCACTTCACAAAATCTTTGTAATTAAGGTTCTCATTTCTGAACAACTTCTTCTTAGCTGCGATTTGATTCTGTTGCTGTTCTAGTGACCTAGTTCCTTCTGAAACAGGAAGTCAGAGTGACGTTGTCTTGAAGTGCTTCCTTGACGTAGACAACAGCCAATGGCGTTCGAGCTACACCACCCTGCCCATTCTAAACAAAGCGGACAGTAGCGTAGCATCCAGCTACATAGAAAAGACGACAAACTTCACCCTCTTCAAAATGAATAAACCCCAACCATATTTTTCTCAACCCAGTCAAGACGCACAGCCACAATCCCACTAACACAGCATGTTTACTGATACCGAGCTGACTAGCTACTGGTGTAGAGCAAGACACGCCTCCGTGACACAGAGGGATGGATGCAGGAAGCTCCATCGGCACCAATTTTGATTTCGCAGACGCGTTTTGTGTCTTACAGATTGTAAGGAGACTCTGAATAAGAGCTTTGTTAAAGACGCATCCACTTGTTTTGGTGAAGAAGTTACTGTAAGACACTGTCTAGATTTGTCCAGTGTTAGTATACTCCTGGCCATTTTATTTCCATTTCAGTTTAGCACTTGTGGCAGTGGGGGCGTGGTCTAGTGTTAGCTGCGGATGGAGAGGAGGCGGGTTGAACCGGCATTTAACGTGTGATGATGCTCACCTGTATGTGATCGCCACGAGTTTACTCACTGTACGTGTGCTTTGTTTGACCTCTTAGACACAGCGTGAACCATAGTCACAAAAAACCTGATCTTGAGCTTGAACTTGAGCTTGAACTTGAGCTTGAACTTGAGCTTGAACTTGAACTTGGTGAGGCCAGGAACTAGCTTGGACTATTTGCTTTCTTTGGTTTTAATTAAATGTATGTGTCCTAAAAAAAAAAGCTCGGTGGAAAACAGGAAATAAATGTGAAACAAAGCTTCACAAACATGTCGCCCGTCACCTTTCCCTATCCTTCTGCACACACAGACACACCAGGTTCGACAGCATCCAGTCAGATAAAAACGTAAATAAAAATCTATCAAGAACAATAGTTAGTGCTGTAGTGTGAATTTGAATATAGAGAATCCACCAGACTGCAGTGCGGAACTTGAGGAGGAGGAGCGGCCCTCAGGAAAATGTTTCAAAGCAAGGACTCGTAAAAAACAAGGCGTCTCCTTTGTTTTCCTAGAAGGCATGGACTCCATCAACTTTGAAAAAGCATGTTGAGGTTAGTTTCACTAACATTACCTGGCTAGATTTAGCTAGGTTAGCCTGTTTTCTTTGCTAATGCCAGGTTAGACTAGCATCGACTCCAGTAACATAACTGTCTAAGCAGTTAAATCCTAGCTGAATATTTTACTCCTGATTAATTCATTAGCAAGCTACGTAGCATTCGTCACGCACATGACCAGCAAACTTACCGAGACTGAATGCCGTTTTCAGGTAAAATAGTGTAATTGCTTGAAAATGAAAACCTTCTCTCAGTTACTAAGCATTACTTGTTTTGCATGAAAACGTTAAATGAATTGAATTAATTTCACATTTTTGACTTTCACTTGAGTAAAATTTTTTAGCTGGAAACTTCCACTTGTAAGATTTTAATGCATTATCTATACTTTCACTTAAGTAGAATTTCTCTGTACTTTTTCCAGCCGTGTGTGTGAGTGTGTGTGTGTGTGTTTCTAACTGAGGATTGAACTAGTACATATGGTGTAGTACATAATGCTTTTATTTTTGTTCTTTCACATATAAAGTGCTTGTAAACCTATAAAATGTGAAGAAACCTGATGTGCGGGTTAAAGGAAAAACCGACCCTTATCTACACACTGCCTTTCACACACATGCGCACACACACATGCACACACACGCACACTTTCTAAACTCATCTCAACTCGCACTGCCGTGTAAATGTAGTGATTGAAAAACTTCTGAACTAGTCCTCTCTCTCTCTCTCTCTCTCTCTCTCACTCACACACACACACACACACACACTTTTTTATACTCCTCTCACCTATTAGAGTAGATGTACAGGTTGGAGAACTTCTGGACTCACAGTTTCTTGAGAAACTGTGTGTGTGTGTGTGTGTGTGTGTGTGATGGTATGTTTTTACATATTTTATATAAGAACAGCAATATCTGATTATTAGATAGATAGATAGATAGATAGATAGATAGATCAATAAAACAAACAAATAAAAGGTCCAACTGTTTTCCTTTAGATTTAATTTTGATGAATGTGTAGCATAGCATTAATTAGCCACATTAATTATTATATCAGTAGAAGGTCCTCACAAGAATAGCATGTGTGTGTGTGTGTGTGTGTGTGTGTGTGTGTGTGTGTGTGAGAGAGAGAAAGAGAGAGAGAGAGAGAGAGAGAGAGGACTAATCCAGAAGTTCTCCAGTCACTACATTTACGTGGCAGTGCGAGCTGAGATGAGTTTAGAAACTGTGTGTGTGTGTGTGTGTGTGTGTGTGTGTGTGTGTGTGTGTGTGCTCAGACACACACTGAGTCCAGAGTGGAGTCCTCTGAATGACACTGACGTTCCCCCTTCACACCTGCACTGAAGGGTGAGAGCTTCCTGGAGCTACAATATGCTGAAACATCTGGTGTGTCCTTACGACACACACACACATACACACACACACACACACACACACACACACACACACACACACACAAAGAAAGGGAGGTTTGTGGTTGACTGTCACTTTGCATTAAGGAGAGAATACCTGTTATATAAACACATTAACACTCTCAGCGTCACTGAGCACAGAGAATCTGACACATGACACGTTAATAAAGAAAATAATCAATCTTAATATCATTTATTTATTTATTTATTTAAAAAATTTCTAGTCTCAAACTGAATGTCACGATTAACAGGAGCTCCGATTTTAAAAATTTGCTGAATCTGGGAAGAGACTGTGTATAAATTTTCTCTTTTATTGCAGCAGCGTGTTCTTAAAATGTCTGTGGAAAATGGAATGGAATCCAGTCTGACAGGTGTGTGTGTGTGTGTGTGTGTGTGTGTGTGTACTTTTGAAATATCACTGTAGTACTGCTGTGTGAGCAGTAGAGGGAGACATTGCTGCACTTTAGAGGTCACAAGAGGCTTTGATCAAATTAAAAAAAAACACATTAAACAGATGTGATTCAGAGGCTTTGTTTGTTTGTTTGTTTGTTTGTTTGTTTATATTATCTGATTCGAATTAAGTACGTGAAACTGTTTGACCGATCAAATTGTTGTGTTTGTTTGTTTGCTTGACGCTGTGATGTCAGAGGTTTGTGAGAAGAACAGTGACACATACAGACACGAGCATGAAGCAGGTCAGAAGAAAAGTTTACATGAAAAATAAAATGTAATTTATTTTTTTTTTAGCTGTGTAACCAAAATGTTTTAAAATATGTTTTATACAAAAAAGAAATGCAAAATACACAGACATTTATTCAACCAAGATGTCAGAATGACCTATAATTGAACGTGTGTCTAATTTATTAAATGACAACAACACGAGCAAATGATGAACCCCCTTCAGCTGCATGCATACAAGCCCCGCCCACTGATCCCTTATTTACAGGTCATATGTATCTGACATGCACCGATTTACCCTCATGTACATCTAAGTCACTGTAATTTAATCAGGTGTTGCAATAAGGAGCTAATAAAAGGAATACAACAGAGGCCAGGAAAGAAGTATATTGAGTAGAAAAGAGAGCTAAAGGTGCTGCAAATAAAGATGGCACAAAATGGAAAGTAGAAATAACACAAAATCAACTATTAACATAGTTCAAGCAGCGGATCCAAGATGTTTATTTCCCCGTACCTGCCAGTTCCCAGTCAACAGCCAGCCACCCCTCCACTATCATACGATGGCTACCACCTGGAGAGGGAGAAGGTTAACACACGCTTCCTCCGAGACAACCGCATCGACACTCAGAGGAAAGCGCTATCTACCCTCTTCCACATACATGAGCTCAGAGATGCCTATGAGTGGCTAGTATTGCTGTGATTGACAGGGATAGAAAGAGTATGCCCCTCCCACCCAGAGAGCACAGCCAATAATTTTGCTTCCTGGATTTGACCTTGCGACCTCCCAGCGATAGTATCAACATATATTTGAACGTAGTTTATATTAAAACCAATGAACCCCTAAGCAAATCTGTTTGAGATACTGAACATTTCTTTTGTGGCACTCAGGAGCTGAAAGTGTCTCTTTTTTTTTAATACAAAGCTGTTTATTGTGAAATTTGGATGCTACAACAGCAAAAGACATTGTTACTATGGAAACGTAGGCTTGCATCATGATTAGATTTGAGCATATGCACCTTTGATAAAGGACAACCATTTTAAAACCAATTTTGGGATGAATAGCCCAGATACCAAAAACATTTTAAGCCGTTTGAACAGACTGCAAGAAAAAAAAAACAAAAAAAACCCTGTATGTCTTATTTCTCGTTCAAAACCTAGAATTCGTTCAGGATAATCACCCGATGTTGCCTTGTCGAAAACATAAACTGCGTCATTACAATAACCGCTGGATAGGTGGATATGCGAGGATGAGGGACTGCAGTCCAAACAAATCAATTCAGTCACTTATTTGTAATTTGCAAATATGGACACTGAGATTTTAAATAATAAAGCAGACTTGCCCTGCTGTGTGATACCAAAAAAAAAAAAAAAACACAACATGGCAACAAGAAGGAACGAAAACATGTTCAGTTGCTCGTTAATCCAGCCTGCTTGAACTTTCATTATAAACAATTCAGCAGCCGTATGTTTCTATGGTCATGAAATTTTAAGAAATGCTTCCTCCAGCAGCGTCTTTAGCTGCAATTGAAGCGATTTGTGCTCGGGCATTATGAAGGTGAACAGCGCAGGTTGACTAAAGCCCCCTGACGCTGGGCGTGCGCTTAATCTAATACATACCGCCATGATTTGTGTAATGGATGAGGCTTAACAGTGCAACGACCGCTAATAAAGCACAGACCTGAGGAGACTCTGCTGTGCATGCTGATTCCACACACACACACACACACACACACACACACACACACACACACACACACACACACAATAAAACCAGTAATGAAGCGGCTTTATCAAACCAGGCAGGGCCGCATTTTTACCCGCGTCCCTCTCCCCAATATCTCTCATTACACTCGCTGCATGCAGAGCACAAGAGACCTACAGCAGTGCATTCTGGGTAGAGTGCTGCTTGCTGATAGACAAAGATGAGCATTCAGAACACAAATTGAACATCAATAACGCAATAATACAAGTCAACAAATTAAGCCTACCTGAGAAATGTGCAGTCTCCATCATTATGATGGCTGGGTTGCAGAGACATACCACGTAAATGTTCAAGTTTCATACATAAAAGTCTTTAAAAAATTGCCATTAAATTCTCTTTCTGGTGACATACATGGGATATTTTCACTAAATAATCAAACATACTATAGCTGGAATCCTAATTTCTGTTCATAAACATGAACAAAACTCACCATGTAGCCAAACAACGAAATGTTACAAGGCGGCCATTTTGGACAACCATGGTCTCTTTTTCACTCTTCCTGCTTAGGCCCCGCCCCCTTCAACTTTCAAAGCAGGAACTGCCCCACAAATTCTATCGACATGTGTCGATTTGTTTATTTAAATGATATTATCTTTAAACATGAGCAAAACTCACCATGTAGCCAAACGATGAAATGTTACAAGGCGGCCATTTTGGACAATCAGTGTCACTTTTCACTCAGCCTGCTTAAGCCCCACCCTCTACAAAGTTTAAAGCAGGAACTGTCCCATAAACTAGTGATGGCAAAATCAAACTTTCTGAAGCAATGAAGCTTTCCTTTCAAATGTATCAAAGAAAAGTTTATTACTCGAGGACTTTCAACGAGGTGTACGCTAGTGGCATCTGGTGGTCAAAATCACGAAGCGCAGCTCCTAGCGTGCAGACGGGCTAACGGTTGCTCCCCATGGGCATCAGTGAACCTTGGGTGCCCATGACCCTGTCGCTGGTTCACCGGTTGTCCTTCCTTGGACCACTTTTGGTAGGTATTATCCACTGCATGCCATGTTCCTGCTCTTTTGGAGATGCCCTGACTCAGTCGTCTAGCCATCCCAATTTGGCCCTTGTCAAAGTCACTCAGATCCTTAAACTTGCCCATTTTTCCTGCTTCTAACACATCAACTTCGAGAGCTGTCTATTAGCTTGCTGTCTAATATATCCCACCCCTTGACAGGTGCCATTGTAACAAGATAACCAATGTTATTCATTTCACCTGTCAGTGGTTTTAATGTTGAAATGGTTTTAATGGGCTGATCGGTGTGTGATCTATCTATCTATCTATCTATCTATCTATACATATGAAGAGTTTTATGGTATATGCAACACTAAGCTCTTACACATTATTAATACAAATTTCTCATAAACAGACAACCTTATCGTGCACCAGCGTTCTTATGAATCAATTTCCAAAGCAGTCACATGGCTGCGTGCTGAAAGGAAGCTTCAGATGGCACCGATCACATGTTTTTTTTGGGGGTTTTTTTTGGCAGAACGAATCAAGCACCGATGCAGTGTTTTTTCGAAGCAAAGCTTTGTGGTTTTTTGACACACGCCTCGAAGTTACAGGATGAATAGTGGAAACCTGGAGGTAATGATGATGAAGTTCCACTGAAATGGGTTTTACTGTTGTAGCCTAACATGTAGCTTAACAAAGAAATCTTACAGGGCGGCCATCTTGGACAACCACAGTCTTTTTTTTTTTTTTTTTTTGTTTATCACTTCACATAATCTACAGTCATCACCAGCATGTTGGGAAAAACATTCCTACTAATCCGTGTAGTCATTTGAGACATCGCCTTTATCGCTAAGATTTGTCCAGAGAACAGTACATGCCATGTCTCTGTGCAGCTCGATGAATTAAAACCAGTCATTTTAAACTTGTCATCTCTTAAACAACGGCTCTGTATCCAGGCCAATCATTTCGCCCTCACACTCTGATGGTCCGTGCTCAAATGTGATATTTAAGGCCTCCATCTTCTGGCTCATGCTCAGTCATCCGTGTGTGCAAATGGGCCAGCGAGTCTCGAGCTCCAGAGCCGCCTTGGAGAGCAGAAAGTCGCTGAGCAATGAGCAGAATTACCGCATTACCGCCAGATGATTACGCGAGCACCGCCTCAGCACAGCACACTTACAGGAGGAATCAGTGAGTGTGTAATTGTTTCCCATTTGCTGAATGCTCGCTGCTGCATTGTGAAAACCGGCAGGATGCGAGGAGTGATGTGGTGATGTGGAGGAGATGTCAATGCACTGCCCATGGTGTACATCTTCATATCTCTGTATTCGGTATAAGGATCTCTGTATTCAGTAAATATGCAATGTGTAAAATAAAATAACACAGCAACAAGGAATAACACCCAACCTAAATGCACATAAGACATATTTCATACTTATAGCACACAGTTATACAACACAACAACACAAAATACAAAATCAGCACCAGTTTTTCTTTTTCTTTTTTTTTTCTAACACTGGACATTTTATAGGTGTAACACAGACCCATAGAAAGAAAATAAATAAATAAGTAAATAAGTAAATAAATAAATAAGATAAGTGAGGAATACATCACTCAGTGTCATGCTGTTGTAGGAAAATAATCAACAACAGGATGGTGTGATGGAGCACGGTCACTGCTGCCACCCAGAAGCTGATTATTTTCCTATAACAGCACGAGCGTTTCGTTTCTCTTATACCACAGCGATTTTCCAACAATTACCATTTTTCATTGATGAAAGAGCGACACATTGTACTTTTTATCCGGTTATAGTTACTTTTAACAATTTAGAACATCCCAAAACAAGTTCTCACTTACATTACAGCAGCTATAAACAGTCATTCTCTCGCCAGCCCCTCGTTTTTCTCTCTCTTGAAGTTAATAACACACACACAAACACACACATACACACACAGGCTCGATAATAATCTCGTCATATTATTGAGAAACTGGAAAGCGTAAACTCCTGAAGATGTTGGAAAACATAAAAGTTACAGCGTTACCTCTGACTGTTACAAAGCGCTGCCGCTGGAGACTCCTTCTTAGTGGCTTAATGGTTAGCATGTTTGCTTCACACCTGCAGGGTAGAGGATTCAAGTCCCGCCTCTGCCCTGTGTGGGCGGAGTTTGCATGTTCTCCCGTGCTTCGGGGGTTTCCTCCCCCCAGTCCAAAGACATGCATTGTAGGCTGATTGGCATTTCCAAATTGTTGTGATTTTGCCCTGCGCAAAATCTAGACAAAGCCTATACATTTAGTTAAACGTAATACGTTACAGCTCTGTTCTAATTTTAATGAAATATATTTGCTTTTATTTTAACAGTGAAGCTATTCTATTCTATTCTAGACAGTGTAATAATCAGTTAGCTTGCTAACTAGCTAGCAGGAAGAAGTAATGTAACGTTACGTCATGTGTAATGTAGGGATATAAGTGGCTGGCGAAGTAGTATCTCATTTTAACACGGTAAAATAAAATCTTCATATTGTTTTTTTTAATATTTAAAAAGAGCTTCACCTTCACCTTCACCAATCTTTAGCCACTTAAAAAAAGAAACTGATTCAGATTGCAGTGCCTTCTGGGTAAGTTCCGTTCTTTAAGTCTACAGTCACGTTGAATCAATTCCTCGGGTCACTGATGGTTCATGTTACAAACCGATACACACACAGCTGTCAACAACTGAAGTAAAAACAGGAAATGGAGGTATTTTAGGCCTCTGGGAAGCAGATTTTAAATTTACTGGTAAAACTACAGGTGACATGCAAAATATACGAGCACACGGTGCGTTAATATTTAGCATTAGGAGCATGTGGAGAAAAAGGAGATGAGATGGCCATCTCCTGCCCTTGTGAATGTGAAGTAAATTGGACAGCTTGCATCACAAATTAGCATGTAGTCGATAGTTCAGTCAGGTCCTGATATGTCGAGTTGAGTTTGGATGAGGTGAAGAGCAATATTGCTCGAGTAATTAATCGAGTACGGCGCGCCAAGGGCTCTCCGTTCTGGTTGTGGTGAACTCGCACCATGCACAGCTTGAAATTTTCCCCCACTTACACCTGATCCGGTTCAGTATAAAGCTCCTTCAGGAAAACCTGGACAGGAGACGAAGCCAAAGACATGAGTATTTCTTATAGAACGCTGACATCTAGTGGACAAGCAAAGTATTAAAGAAATATTACAGATCTTGGACATTTAATAAATGCTTATGTGTGGCAAAAAAAAAAAAAGGTGATTGATGCCAAAAAAGGATGCCAAGGTTTCATGATTCCAAGCAGGTTTCAGATAAATAACTTAAAATATACAATCTACAGCAAAAAAAAAACAGTCCCAGCTCACTATAACTACACTTTACCTTCAAATATGATTATTAAAAAGCTTAATTATTAATTGCATTAATGTGCGAATTTGTAATATCTCATGCTTGACACATCCTTTTCCATGAGTTGTCCATTACATCTTACCAAAAATGTGCAAATGTGCATTTTAGTTTTCTATCAACCCTGTTGAATTTGGAATATTCCACAACAGGAAGTTGCATCACCTGAATTTCCTGAAGATCATGGGAAGTGGAAAATTAAGTTTTCTCATTCTCCTTTCTTTATTTTCAGTGATATTGTGATAGCAGCTGAGGAGGTCACTTTGAAAGTACAACGCTGTTACAGAAATTATATATAACATAAATTAGTAATAAAAACAATGATTTAAGTCAATCATTAGCATGCACGGTAGTGAGTTAGCCACATTTTAGGGTAGTATTTGCTAATTCTATGCTAAAAAAAAACTAACGCAACTTTGTTGCTTTAAACCTTGAAACTCGTTTAAGAGCGAAATGCAGACTGTCAGCAAAGAAAATGTGTGTCTGCTTTATATACACGGGAGAAATCCTATCAGGTTAACTCATGATACCAGGAATATATGGATGTCAAACCCTGCCCACATTCTTAATCTACAGTCTCAAAGGACACGCCCACTCAAAGCTCTGCTTTCCATATATGGACTCAAAACCACACCTCACCTACATTTTCATATGCATGCTTTCTGTGGTGTGGGATCGCCGCAGAACAAAAAGTCCATGGGGTGGAGTCGGACCCGTTCCAGATCCTCCTACCTGGGTGGAGTCGAGACAAAAGTCCAAGGGCGGAGACGACTCTGGATGAGTGGGTTTAATATGTTGTGTCGTGTTGTATAATGTTGCGTGGGTTAGGAGTTAGGGTTTAGGGGTGAGGCGTATAGGAGGAGGTGGATCTGATCCAACTCCACCCCCTGGATTTTTGGTTCTGCAGCGAGGACTGTCTTGGGGGATGTGAAGGCACTATTTGATAAATCATGACTGCAACAGTAAGATAAAAAAATAATCACAAAATATATGAGAAAAGCTCTAAATCATGGAAGTAAATCAATTCAATTCAGAATAACTGCCTTAAATTACAAGTCTGTACACACACACACACACACAAAATCACATTTTGTGAATTATATAAATACATTAAAAGAAAGCAGTGTGCCATCTGCTGGATATTGCAGGCAATGGCAACGTGAAAGCAAAGCGGTGTCCTTTTAACTCTCTATCTCGTTCATATTTAATATTCAGTTTATGACCAATTATTATAATTACGTTAATATGTATTTAGCTCATTTATTCTGTATGGGTGAGTATATGTAAGCGTGTAACAGAGCACAAGAAAGCAGCATTAAAATGAGTGCATATCAGCATCAGTTGCGTTCATTTATAAGAAGCTTCTCTTGGCCTTGAACAAAAAATGTGGAAAAAAATAAAAATAAAAACTTGGAGTCTATATATGGCCGTGACTGAAAGTGGAACAAGGAGCATTGTGGAACTTGTAAACAATTATAAATGCACATTTACACATCATATGCAGTTTTAAAAAAAAATTACAATACCAATAATAGAATCATGAAGTAATAATATATTAGTAATAATAATATATTTATACTAAATAAATAAATAAATAAATAATGCGGTATTTATACGGTTAAGGAAATAATCTTGCTCTTTTGCCCAATCTTTTTTTTTTTTAATTCTAGGGTACATGTTTTGTGTGTGTGTGTGTGTGTGTGTGTGTGTGTGTGTGTGTGTGTGTGATCACCACGGACAAGAAAGGTGCCATGATTTCCTGTTCTGAGAAAGAAACTGAAAAAACACACACTTACTCAAACCCAGACTTATGATGTACATCTAGGGGCAGTTGCTGAATTCCATCTCCAACCATCTGTCTGAAACATGTTTTACGGCGAGAAGAAGCTCTTTTTTATGTCGAAGAAGTCTTATGTCGATGCGTTTATTTATGATGGCTCTGATCTGGACTGCTTTTTCAGAGGGAGGAATATGGTTAGGAGCGACGTGTGTTGTTGCGCATGAATACAATCATCCCTTCGGCATAAGTAAATGTGAAAGTAAGTGTAATTACTGCACTACTGTATCGCTCCAAAAGTCCATAAGAACAGCGTTAGGAAGACTTTCTTTCACGCGAGCATCATCTGTCAGAGTTTAAGGGGTGTAACGTTGAATTATGTTGTTGTGTAGTGTCTTAAAGTGTTATTGTTGGACTTGAACAACTGCCTTTAGGCTTCCGTTATAACTACGTTCAGGATTAGTGGATTTTCTGCTCAGGGAATGTGTTATTATTATTATTATTATTATTATTATTATTATTATTGGCATGTGTTTGTCACATACTGTATGCTACAGATGAGAAATCTAAAGTTCTTGTTGAAAAATGCTGCGGGAGTTCTGTAAAAAAAAATAAAGTTAGCTATAATTCATTAAATTCTTGATTCTGATTGGTCAGAAGGTGTTGAGTAATTTTCTACAACAGCAGCTCTGACAGTATTTCTGGCTACAAGGCAAATCACAGGTTTATATTAGTGCTCTTGCTCGACTGCATCATTGTTTCTATAGTAACAACCTACACAGGGACTTGCACAGGGACGCTCCGAATAATAAACTGATTAATAGAAGGAGTCTCCAGTGTCAGTGCTTTGTAACATTCAGAAGTAACAGTTGTAACTTTGAGGACAATTGGGGGCTGGGTGTGTGTGTGTGTGTGTGTGTTTGTGTGTGCACTATTTGTCTTGTTCACTTCGAGAGACAGAAAAAAATAAGGGCGGTGACAGAGCGACTGTTTATAGCTGCTAGAACGTAAGTGAGAGCAGGAACTAACGTGTTTCACGGACATTCCACAACAGTACATGTAACTAGGAATGGATAAAAATAGTGACGTGCCTTTTATTGTTGCATTAAAAGGCGTAGTTGTTCACAAAGTGCTGAGGAATAATGTAAGAGGAATAAAAGACTGCAGGGCGTGCGGTTATAGGAAAATAATCAACTTTGGTGCTGTAACAGTAATTCCACTTAATCACCCCATACTGCCTTTGATTATTTTCCTATAACGGCACACCCCCGAGTGCTTTGTTCCTTACTAATCACACAATCGGACAAATGTAATGTTCAGGAACATTTGCATGCATAAGAACAGAACAGTTACAGAACAATCTTCTTTCTTTCTTTCCCAAAAAAAAAAATGTTTTAAATTGCTATTTTACTTATTAGATAAATAACATAAGTGTTTTGAATTTGACTTCCTGTCCTCTAATAAATCAAACAGATCGCTGTTTTCTAAGGGGAATAAAACATGTCAGGATGTGCTGTAGTAACGGTAACTCGGTTGCTGATTATTTTCCTATAAAAAAAACACACCCTGTAGGGTTTTGGTCCTTACTCAAAATCTAACCTTCCATCAAAATTAGCTATAGAGTTTAGTATAACTGGATAGAAATGCCAAATAAGCACAAAAGTCATTCTAGATAACACATACTATACAATGGTTAGAAGGTTCATTGTTCCTGTCGTGCATACATTGTCAGGCAGTTCACAGCTGATTGTGGCTGATATTTTACTATAAATCCTGTGGTTTTGTCACTATCACACTCACACACAGTGGCTGATTGCCAGTCAGAGCTGTGAAAATTAACAGTAACTTCAGCTTCACCTTTCTGCCACTTCACGGCTGCGTAGCGCTGCTGCCGTTGTCAGAGAAATGAGTCAAAGCACAGACAGAACCCACAAACCGTGTCATCTCTGCACTCGTCTTTTGTCAGCCCTTCATGCTGTACATTTCTCAGAGAGGGAGAGAGAGAGAGGGAGAGAGAGAGAATGACAGAATGACAGAGAGGGACTGAATGAGTGAAATAGAGAAAGACTGAGAAAGGCAAACAGACAGAAAACAGATAGACGGAGTGATAAACACACTTCCGTGTGAGTGTTATCTCCATTAAAGATAACTGGAAATCATTTATATCTCTTAAAATGAGATCCATTTCACGATAAAACCAGAAGCAGAGTAGGACAGCTCGCCACGAGTTATTAATCGCGTCAGCAAAACCAGATCCCAACTCTAAAGATCTACAACTGCGAGCAAAAGTTTGCACACCCTCACTTTGAAGTCATCTCGAATGTACTTGAATAATATACTTGAATGAATCTTTTTAAAAAAAACCTTTTTCTCCGGTTCTGTGAAAGGTCAATATTTTCTGATTTACGTCATGTGAAAGGTTTTTTTTTCCCCCTGATTCTCATCTCATCTTGTTGCATTCTTACCTCTTAACTCGACTACTACACGTGTGTCTACTGAGTGAACCGACTACAAATACAGTCAGGTCCGGAAGTATTCGGACAATGACAGAGTTTTTGTGATTTTGCCTTTATACACCACCACAATGGATTTGAAATAAAACAGTGTAGACTTTCAGCTTTGTTTTAAGAGGTTCCACAAAAATATGGCATTTACCCTTTAGGAATTACAGCCATTTTCATCAAAGTGCCTCCATTTTCAGGGGCTCAAAGGTATTTGGACAAAGTGACATAATTGTAAATGTAACCATAATTTTACTACTTGGATGAAAATCCTTTGCAGTCAGTGACTGCCTGAAGTCTGGAGCCCATGTTCTCAAAACTCTAATTCTGAGTTTCCTCCCTGGAGATGCTTTGCCAGATCTTCACTGCAGCCACCTTCAGTTGCTGCTTGTTTGTGGGTCTTTCTGCCTTCAGTTTTGTCTTCAGTAAGTGAAAAGCAGCTCTGTTGGGTTGAGATCAGGCGACTGACTTGGCC
This sequence comes from Pangasius djambal, assembly GCA_022985145.1. Taxonomy (NCBI): domain Eukaryota; kingdom Metazoa; phylum Chordata; class Actinopteri; order Siluriformes; family Pangasiidae; genus Pangasius; species Pangasius djambal. Next base: position 27,569,744 of record CM040979.1, read on the forward strand.
ATTGAAGAATATTCCATTTCTTTGCCTTCAAAAAGTCTTGAGTTGCTTTCGCAGTATGTTTAGGGTCATTATCCACCTGCACTGTGAAGCAGCGTCCTATCAGTTTTGTAGCATTTGGCTGAATGTGAGCAGAGAGTA
>CM040979.1:27578642-27592309 GCA_022985145.1 Pangasius djambal
AAATAAATAAATAAACGATTCGGGTGTGATGTCATGGCGGACGCCACATGTATTTAAAATGCTGCTTAAAATTCCAGCCCTCCTAACGTAAAAAAATGTCTTTTCTCTTTCTCCTCTCTTTCGTATTAGCTCTTTCTGTTCATCTGCATAAGCTAGGCACTGTAACGCGACACGCTCAACTGTCTGTGGTTAGTCACAGAAAGTACATTGTCCTGCTGCCAATTCTGCGTAATGTCTGATTCAATGCGCAATGCCTCATAGGCGTTATACGAGTCGTGCTATTAATGTATCGTCTTTCCTGTTATGAACATGAGTGCATGCACTGCTTAAATACACTGAGGACCGAGTGAAAACAGGAAACAGGTGTGTTATCAGGTAGAGACAGTGGTGTAATAATAATACTAATAATAATCTGTGGATATTTTCAATACAGTACTGAAATCAATATCGATAAAGATACTCATAACGGTAATACGCTTTTTAATACCACACACTTGGTTGAATTCTCCATTCTGATTGGTCAGAAGGTATTGACTATTATTATTATTTTTTTTTTTTACAACAGCAGCTCTGACAATAGTGCAGCTGCAGTAAAATGCGTATTATTATTATTATTATTATTATTATTAACAAGCTTGTTCTAATACGTTGCCGTTTCTATAGTAACGGCTCATTCGCAGGGACTCGTACAGCGGACGCTTCACATAAACAGATTAAACAAAAGCATGTCTGATTGTTCATTTAACGTCTATGGAAGGAGTCTCCAGCGTCAGCGCCTTGTAACAGTCGGTTTTCCGACATCTTCAGGACACTTCGCGGTTTCTTGGTAACATGGTAAGCTGTGTTTTTTTTTTTTTTTCTTCTAACGTCAAGACAGAGCTCTGCTATTACGTCAGTGATAACAGGAACTTGTGTCATGGTCGTTCCACGACACTAAAAGTAACTATAAATGGATAAAAAGAAAGATGTGCCTTTCTATAATTAATTTTTTTTTAAAAAGTGTAACCATTGGCAAAGTGCTGTGATATAAGAGGAATAAAACACTTTGGGTCATAGACTTATAGGACAATAAGCAACTTTTGGATGGTAACAGTGAATCTGCTTCATCACATCATGCCCTTGTTGATTATTTTCCTATGATAGCACATCCCCAAATGTTTCATTACTTAGTTATTACAAAATAGTATGTATTTAATGGTCAGGAGCATATGGGTGGATGAAAACAGAATGGTTACAGAATAATGTTCCTGATATAGAATTTTTAAAAAAAAGGGTTTAAATAAATATTTTGAAAATAAATATGTAATATTATAAAGTATTTTTGTGCAGATCTGTTAGATTCGACTCCTACTCACCTGGATTAAAAAAAACCCTGCAGACTGTATTTAACACTGAACTCCAGTGTACTGACGTTTTCTCCTTACCGAAGCTGAAGGAAAGTTGGTCAGAGAGCGCAACATTCTATAAGATAATGCAATTAATCTCCGGATCATCTTCTCAAAAAAGGTAAAAAGGAAAGAGCCACGCTCATGTTAAGGTCGGTGAGCTTTGAGATTTTCGTGTGTGAAACTGTGAACACTGCGACTGTACTCATGGTGTAGTGTAACACTTTCATACCGAGCTATTTTAGCAGTGCAGAAGCCACAAGGTGGTAAGAAGCTGCTAATAAAAAGCATCCAAAGACTTCTGCTCACGCTTACAGGTCTGTTTTAGGCGTGAAAATATCTTCAGTACAGTCAAATGGATCGAATATTTCCTGTCCTACGATTAAAATAAAGCAAATATAAGATTATTAAATGTATTTCTAAACTTTCTTTACTAATCCCCGAGCTTTGAATTAGTAGTCTTATTCTAGTGGGAGCTAATGTTGCTAATTTTAAGCATTTATTTCTAGAAAGAAGCAAAACTATCCGCACAAAACAAACATGTACAAGAAAATGTAAATTAACAATGTGAAGTAACAATGTCTTGAAATAAATTTAGTAGACTTATGTTTGCTTTATTGTAATCTAATAGGAAAAATCTGATAAATCTGATTATAGTCAAGATATTTTTTACTTGGTATCTTTTTTTTTTTTTTTTTTTTTTGCGGTGTTACCAATATAGATGATCTTCCATATGTCAAGCCCACCCTGGGAAAATAAGATCAATATTTTATTAATAATCAATAATTTATTACAGATTTCTATTGCTTCAAACCAAAAATTTATTCTCGCTATATTCTATAAGCGCCTGTTTTAGATGCGTCATTCCCGTAACACGAAAACGTCACTTCTGTTTTCTCAGTAACAATTTTTAAACAAATTTTGAGCAATTCAAGACAAAGAAGTTTAGCCATTCAATGAGGACAAAAGTAATCGCACCCTATAACAGGAGGAAGAGTTAGTATGCGTCTATGGTGTGTTGTACGCTGCAGTGGCTGAGCTGCATTACTAGGATTTAGCACACACCGCACTTAGGAGGCACTCTTTCACCATTTAGTCGGCATTTTCTTGTTTTCTGCTTTCTGTGAGCTTTGCCTTTTATGGGGTTATTTTGGGCGTGGCTAACTGTAAAGCAGCTGTGCCATGAACACACTCGGTAATTTGTGAATATAGAAGATCTTCCTTATGTCAGCTGTATCCTGGGAAAATAAAGATGATGTTGAGCTGTTCAGAATTAATTCATTGAAATTTTTTATTTCTGTTGCTTCATACAACAATTTAGTCTCTCTGTGTAAATGTAAGTGTAAATATACATCCCTACAGACTATGGAGGACTGTTTTAGATGCGTCATTTCCGTAACATAAAAATGTCACATCCTCAACGGCCATTTTTTTTTTAGCAGTAAAGTAAATATCAAAATATTCTGAAAATGATAAACCTAAATGTTATTTACTTTTTCATTATTAAGTAAATAAAGAAAAAGGTCTTGAAAGGTCTTTTTTTTTGATGAGATAGTGTCTTCCAAATACACTCTGTTCATTTGATGTCACACCCACTAAGCTGAAAAACAGCCAAGAAATCATTAAATAAATAAATAAATAAATAAATAAATAAATAAATAAATAAAATCAGATTTTGAGTTTATTGAGTAGTTTGTCCAATAATTTAAAACATAAGTATATATATATATACACCTACACACACACACACACACACACACATATATATATATATATATATATATATATATATATATATATATATATATATATATATATATATATATATATATATATATATATATATATATATATACATAAAACATGGAACTGTTTGCATTACTTTTTTAATATTTAACAAATGTGGCTAGAAACACAATCAGCCTGTACAGAGATGTGTTATAGTTACTAGCTTGTTGGCTAAATGTGTTTTAGCTAGTACTAAAGTGCCATAGCAAAATGTAAGCATAAAGATGTAAGCCTAATACGCTCAGTCTGTAAATGGTACAAATATCAACTGCCAGATTACCTGCGATACGCTGGACAGACGGCAGCAGACAAAGTTTCCATTTCTGTTAGCAAAATTGATCATTTCAGCACCAGTGTTCGAGCGAGACGAGTGAAGAGTGCTGATGAAAATAGATGAAATGTCCTGCATGACATTTACCTCAGGAAGAGCAGATTAGAAAGATTAATGTGGATGATGCTTATGATCCCAGTGATTTGGCATTGCAAATTACGTTCTTTAACGTAGTGAGTGGTCGTTTGTAATATTTTTAGATTTTATTTAGTGCATGTTCATTTAAATGCAAATCTTAAAATGTGAATTTCACCCTTTTCACTTTTGGAGATAGGCAGAAAGTCCTAGATCATTACTTGTGATTGAAATACGTGAAAAAGAAAAAAATATCTATATATATTTCAGTTCAGAAACGTGTGTAGTTTTCTGAACCATATTTAGGAGAAAATGTTTTGAATGCTGATTTGCATTCTTCCTGGAAGGTCTTATGAGCATCTGATGAACAATAATCTGAAAGAAAAACCCTCTTTCAGGTTTTCCCATGAGGGACAAACTGAAGAACTCTTTGCCGTGCTAGAACCTTCGGTCTCTCGCAGATACTGAACTTCTGAAGACATTTTAAGTTATTATGAGTTCAAGTGTTGCATTTATTAAACTTAAAATTGTCCAGATGTACACGATAACGCTAAGCCTTAAACTTCTCCTGGGGAAACGGTTCTTCTTCTCGAAGACTCATACAACACAACACTTTAAAAAAACCATAAAATAATAATAATAATAATAATAATAATAATAATAATAATAATAATAATTGTATCATTTTATAAAGTCCGTCAAACACTGTCCTCTGCTGGATAGATGTGGCATCAACATGAAAACTGGAAAACTGAGTGTAACATTTATGGAATCAAAATTCATGATCAACATCTTTGTATTTAGAACAAAATAATTCTTTCAGTTATTTAGCTATTTATTTAAGAAAGTGAAGTCTGCGCCTGAAAGTGTGGGATTCATTTCTGGAGTTAACCCAAAGACCGGTCAGTGGCTTCAGACTTGCAAAAATTGGATTTTTAAAATGTAATTTAATTTAATTTAGTTTTACTTTATTTTATACCCAACCACCTATTTTTCTCCCAAACCCCATATGTCTACTGAATATTTAACAGTTATTACATAATATTCAAAAAAACATGAATAGCAGCGATATAGTTGGTCAAATTAAACCTCAACATGGCTGACTTTGTAAATTATAAATTAAAGTGCAGTCAGTAATAGTTCCACTGTGTTTATTTATATATACAGTATATGATTGAGGCTTTGAGCTCAGATGATGTGAATAAGCGAGATGATATTGAACATTATGGTACAGAATTAAAATTCATTTGAAAAGACTGGAGAGCACCACGTTTATGGCTAATTTCTTTCTCACTTAGACAGGGTCTGCTGGGTGGTCAAATATTAAGTTTCGAATCAGAATTTGTGCGACTCAAGGGGTTTACCTCCGAGTAATTCATCTTCTTAATCACAGATCAGTGCTCGCTTTATGAGGGACAGGGTGTTACTCACATGACATCGAAAGTGACCGGAAGGGTGATGTATCTGTCACTCTTCTCCCACTGGGCCTCATCTATCACGCTGGATATGAATTCATATGTTCACAAATCATTTGCAGGAGCATTTACACAAAAGAAATGTGGTATTCAGAAATCTATCTATCTATCTATCTATCTATCTATCTATCTATCTATCTATCTATCTATCTATCTATCTATCTATCTATTTTACACACCAATTTAATGAGCGTTTTGTGAAATTCATAGAAAGCGATCCCAAAAAAAACTCCCTGTAAACTAAGTAAGACTAGCTAATTCAATTAATACAAAAGTAATGGCTCCCTACAAAAGGAGAAGGAGTTAGTGTGTGTCTGGGGTAGCCGATATGCCACAATGGATGAGCTGCATTACTGGAAGATTGAGCGCACGCCACATTTAGGAGGCGCTCTTTCACCATTCAGTCATCATCTTGTCATTTACGGCTCAGAGTTTGGCGGGCGTGGCTAATAGTAAATCAGCTGTGCTGTGACCACTCGTGGTAGTTTACGGTTGATTGGCATTGGCACCATGTGAGCACGAAGAGAAAACTTTGTAAATCAGGCAGGAATTGTTCATTCGGTTTCGTCTATGAAAGTATTTACACACAACTTTATTAAAAGACTGACTCTTGACTTGATGAGACCCAGTGTGCGAATTCCAGTTTTAAAAGTCGTAGGATTTCTTTTTTTATTGTTTATTTGCTTCCTTGTTGAAAGCATGGAACAAAATGCAGCCAAAAAAGCCTCTCATTTAGAGAGTCTCTCGCACCGTCTTAGTCTCTCCTCTACAGCGTGGTTTCATTCTGCTGACCTTTTCGGTCCGAAGCACTCAGGCGCCTCTTCAGGATGTGAGATTGTGAAGAGAGTGAGTGAGAAGTTCACGCCTGCATGCTGAGGCCGGCTGTGTGTTGCACACGTGAAGACAATGTGCAATAACACTTAATGCCTTGTACATTGTGTGCTTGTTCATTTGCATCTTCTAGTCGCAGTGGGTTATAGTTCACACTCGCATGCACTGTTAAACCTGCTCTAAAATCCCTCTGCATCCCAGAGGCCTAAAATACCTTCACATCCTCGTCATATGGGTGTCAGATGCATTGGGAGATGTCATCTTCACTCGTTTCCTGTTTTCACTTCAGTTATTGACAGCTGCATACCCATTTTTACCAAACCACTGTTTCACTGTTTTCCTCCGGTTCTCATTCCTTCCTCCCACACCTCTCTCTCCAGCTACAGTCCTCTATCTATATCTCTCTCTCTTTCTTCTCCACGCCACATTGCAGATGCCTCCTTTTCCACACATCTCCTTTCACTCTTTCAGCCCCCAGGTGCACATACTGATGCTCCAAAACGTTTTTTTTTTCCTAATTTATCTTTTGTGTAATGACTTTTTTTTCTTCTAAGAATGTCTCAACTCCTTGACCTTTTCTTCAGTTTTAAAAGAGAAGCTCAGAGGCTGGCTTGCCTTTAAAGCATGGTAGATGTTAGAGATGGATGGTAGTTTCCCCCTTGGCCGTGGCTCTTAGTCTGGTGAGCCGTAGGAAGAGAAGTGGAAGCCCCCCTTTGCTTCTCCTTCCTCCTCTCGCTTTAGATTGCGACCTAGCTCTCCGAACTGCCTAACCACAAACCATATAGTCAGTACCCAGAGGTCTTTGCAGCAGTCTTTTCTCTCTCTCTCTCTCCCTCTTTCACGCTCAGCACAGGAAGTCGCCAAAATTGAATAGGGGGTGCTTGATAGCATCCCCTTTTTGCACATTCGAATCAGGCCAGTGTGAATGTGAAACTCAGAGAAAAAAAAAAGAAACATGGTTTTAGTACTTGGTGTTCAAAACACAACTGTACTTCTTCTACTGATGGCTTTTGGTTTGTGTGTAACAAAAGCAGGCGCGGGTTGTGTTGTCAACACGACCCCCCGTCCAGCTCTACTGAGCGTGTGTTGGATTACAGCGCTGGCTCGATCCACCATTTGTTCTCTTTAGCTCTCCGACACCACTGGAGCTGGAGGGTCTTGAAAATGCAACCCCTACTTAGGTCACAGCAAATCAACCTGGCGAAGTAGCGCTTTAAAAATAAGGAAGTTGTTAAAAAGGTTTTTTTTCACACAAGTCAAGATTCATGATGCGTTTACTGCAGAACTTGAAGTTAGAAGTGCCTGGGGTACAGGTCACTTTATATTTAGCTTTTGTTCTGAGAATAGGCTTATCTCTGTGAATACATCTCTTTTTCGCTCACAGTGCATGTGCAGGCTCACACTTGCATCTCCACTGGATGGAGTGGCCTTGTTCTCCTGAGGCTTTGTGAATGGGGACATTTCCGTGGTCGGGTGAGGAAAAGCCGCCCAAAATAAGTGGAGCTGGATGGGCCTGAAAGTGCCACCATGACCACATATACCTCTATTTGACCACGTTGTCTGCCATTGAGTGCACTGGTTTGACTATTCAGGTTACAGCAAATCAGCATGAAGAGGTAGCACTTTAAAAATAAAGAAGTTGACAAAAACATGCTTTTTCACACGTGTCAAGATTCATAACATATTTATACAAAAGGAGAGGCTTGACGTCAGAAGTGTCTATCAAGTCGTGTTATATTTAGCCTTAGTTCTGAGAATGGGCTAATTTCTGAACAAATTTCTTTCTCCAGTCATTTTTGATCCAGATCTCCTGAGCATGTGCAGGATTACTGTTGACTTGTACCACCTCTGGATGGAGTGGCCTTGTTCTCCTGATGGAGGCATTTCTGTGGTTGGATGATGAGAGGCCACCTGCACTGGTGAAGCTGGATGGGGCTTGAAAATTCCACCACTACATATCCCACTTTTTTACCTCTTTGTGTACCATTTTGGTCACCAATTTGACTTTTCATGTCATGGCAAATCATCAGGAAGAGGTAGCACTTTAAAAATAAGGACGTCGGTACACCAGTTGAGGTTTATGATGCTTTTGCCCCAGAAGGACAACTGTGAAACCATGTTTGGTATTAAGGTCACTCTCTTTCTTAGGAGAATAAACTAATCTCTGAATACATCTATCTCTTTTTCTTATCACTACCCTTTGTATCTTGTTTTTCCCAGGCCTTGTTGTCAACATGACTCTGTCCAAATCTCCTGAATCTCCTGTGTAGGATTATGCTGTTGGCTAAAACCACCACTTGATGGAGTGGCCTTGCGTTCCTGAGGCTTTGTGAAAGGGGACACGTCTGCGTTCAGGACTAGTGATGCTGGATAGGCCTGAAAGTCCCATCAGCACATTATCCCTTGATTTTACCTCTTTGTGTACCATTTTTCTCACCAAGTAGGCTTTTCAGGTCACGGCAAATCAGCATGAAGAGGTAGCATGCTTCTTTTTCAGGGTGTGTCCTCTCCAGTGGTTCAAAAGGCCAGAAGAGACAAACCCCCATGCCACCAGACAGGAAAAACTGGAATAAGACTTATATGCAGTTGCACAATAGTCCTGGAGAAATCTCTGGTGCCAAATAACAAACAACAGAGCAACAGCCGTGTAAAAAAATGAGCATGCCCCTGTGCAGGAAACTTGCCCCGTTTGATGAATTCAGGCATAAACTCACAGCCCTTTATGATACTCTAGTGTAACTGACAGAACTCATTGGCAAATGATCAAGGACTTCGTGACCTGAATCAGGTGTAACTCTGGAAAAAAAAAAAAGTAACTGTGCAACGCAGATCACCTCTTGTTAGCATTGTTATGAAATGCAGACTATTTTCAAGGTAAGCAAAGATGTTACTTTGAAGATTCAGGGTTATACAATGCTTTGGAAACATTCAGAGACGTAATAAAATGAAACTCAGAACTGAAGGAAACAGTGACGTTCTTTAGAGTGGTCTTATACTTGGCTGTTTTTCGTTCCTGTTACACAGAGTATTTGTTTTCAACAATTCTGAACAATTTACTTTGATTAATCTCTTAATTGGCAACCAGGTTCCTCAAAAAGCTGACGCAATCTTTGATAGACCCTAAAGTAATTATTAAGTTAGACTTCAACAGCTTTTAATAACAACAACAACAAAAAAAAAACACAATATGCATGCTTCAAGAACCTTCAGGGAAGGGTTTATGAGCATCTTTATGAGAACGTCTCTGCATCTGCTGTCCAATTGAACTAATATTAAGTTGATAGAACTTTTTTTACCCATTTGTTGCCTGAAAGATAGTGGTTAGAATAAGATATATATATATAAAAAAGAGGCTTCTTCACATCATTCGAGACTCATGACACATTTACCACAGAAGGAGAGCCGTGAAGCCAGAAGCGCCTTTCAAGTTTTGGGTATAGGTCACTTTATATTTAGCCCTGTTTCTGAGAACGGACTCGTTTCTTAATATATCTTTCTCCATCTCTTTTTTTTTCTTGCCATCATCCCATGACAGTAGCTTTCTCTCACTTTTAAAAATATATATTTGTGCATGCTTTTTGGTGGCTCTAACATAATTAGCATGGCATGGGACAAATCCAACTTCATGAATTTATGTCAAATCTGTCTTAAACCTCAGTGAGTCCGTGTTAGGCAGCTTTGCAAGACCGGAGCAGAGCCAGCATTTGGGTCGACCTCCTAAAATCAAAGCGAAGCTAAAGAGGCAGTTAAAGAGATAAACTTCACCAGCCAGGATGTGAGTCACGTGCATGCTCGATCAGCTCAGCTAAGTCTAGAAAACAAAAGAAGAACGTCTCAAGCAAGCTCACAAAACAAGAAAGAGAGTACTGCAGGAGATACAATTGCACAAGTCACATCTTATCTTAACCATCGCAACCCCTTTTAATGCAGAAACAATGCTCATTTTACATAATGCTGTGCATGCAGGTTTCTCCAGGGGGCTTCAGAAAGAGCACAGGCAGCACTTCAGAGTAGATCATACCATCTGATGGAGGGTATAGGGGGATGCCAGCTTTACAAACAACACACAAGATCGAGGAGATACCCATCATCTTGCATTTGTATGTGGTGTAGGGATCAGAAGAGCATGCAAAGGTCAGCAAAGGAAGTCACCATGATGTTGCTGTTATGGCACGAAAGCTACAGTTATCAGATCTAAAGGGCTGCTGCAACCTAAGCAATTAATGCAAAGAAAATCAATTTAGGAAAATGTTGTAATTAGAAATGTTGTTCTTCTTGCATTGTAAAAAATAATTCATTTTCCAAGGCTCTTGCTAGTAGAAAGAAAAGCTTTCTAGATGGTTCCTCAATGGTTCCTAATTGTCACAAAGCAGCTTTACAGCTCGATAGTGTGGTTTATAGATCATTACAGTTATAACATATGGGCTGATGAGGCAGGGCCCAAGTGCGTATTCTCAGTGTTCTTTATTAAACGTAAACCAAACCTAGTCTTCATAATCCATAGTGTAGATCGATAAACAGAAACTTCAGAACAATCCATAATCAAAATAGGAAACACGGACGAGTATAGAAACCGGATTTCCGTGGAGCTGAGGAACAAGAGGCTCAGAAATGTGCTGGTACATTATACGGGAATTCACCACAAAACAAAAAGCAGGAGCGTAAGAAAAGACAAACTACTCAAAAGTTAAACTAGGAACAGGTGCACACATTAGGGAAAAGACCAACGACAGGACGAGGGTGGAAACAGAAGCAAAAACCAAAATTAAAGCATCAGCATCGTGAGGTGGGAAATACATAACCTCAGTATACACGTGTAGAAGAGTAAAGACAAATGGTGCTAAGTGTGTTGAAAGCATGTTCAGTGTAAGCAGATTGTGAATGCCTCCTGGGATGAGTGCAGGACAGTTTTTATGATTACCGCAACAGTTCTTAGGTATAAATCTACAGTATCCAGGTGAGATTATCCACAGACGTAAGGGTAAGACTTCCTACAACCTACTTGGAACACTCTCTGATAAGGAAACTCTCTGTTATATGGTTCTATAAAGAACCTTTACATTTTCCACAGAGGGACAAAATTGAAGCACCCTTTAGAGTTCTAGATTGAACCTTTTTTCCCCCTAACATTTATGCTGCATTTGACTTACCTTGAGTGCGAAGTTGGAGCTTGGAATTATGTCATTTTCAACCTTTGTGCATTTGAGCTACAAAGTAGCAAAAAACAAACATGTACACATCCAGGTTTGTCTTTTGTTAGCAACAAGTTAGCCAGCTAACTGTGATGAATGATGTATATTTTCCTCTTCAAAACAGTTAACTGTAGAATCAGTGTTATAGATTTAACCAGCGAAAATGTCTGTATGTTGATTGATCTTAGGCTAATACTTGTATATACAGTATAACTCATATAAAGATAAGAAGTGCTACTGTGTATACTCTTGATGCTGTGAGCAGCCATGTTGATTTGACGTCACTCAGTGAACTCGGAGCTGAGGAATACATCTGGACTTCTGAGTTGAGGCGGTGTATTTAATTAATTTATGAATGTCTGTAGCTCACAAATGCCCTCGGAATAGTCCCAAAAATTCTTACCCTATGTTCACGTTAGCAAGCATCAAGATGCTAGTTTGCTAGTTTGTCTCTTGTGACCATGCACTGTCCAGCATTTTTTTTTAAGATCCAGTCAGCCAAATTGTAAATGCTTCTAAAGCAACACACTCATGAGTGTAAAAATTGGTTGTTTGATTTATGTTACATGCTCGGCTTTGTGCTGTCTTCATTAACAGTTTAGCAAAGCTAGCTAACTGTACCAGCCACATACACTCACCAAAGGCTCCAACAATCTCTGCTACTTCCTTCCAAGCTCCATTTTACTTCATAGTCTCTGTATACATATTTAATGAGAAGTTGTATATGACAGGAAATTTTTTTTTTTTTTCTTTTTCATCCTTGAGCAACAAAGAATAAATGGGAACTCTGCAGGTAGGTTGGTGCAGTATCATATCTAATTTGCATAGAATTGAGAAAATCTCAATTTAAATGTCACTTTGTTGCTTGATGCTGGCAGTGAAATCAGGGCTTTGTGTTCGTGTACATGCAGAGGAAATGATTGTTGCATTCTAGTGTAAACATAGAGTTAGGTGTTTAATTGTCACCGAGAGGACTCGGGAGTTTAACAGTGGCTTCCAGTTAGTTAAAGAGTAAAATGCTGCTGATAAAGTAAGGCTACTCCTTTATAAATCAGAAAATGACCCAGGGTGAAAATAATCGGCTGAAATCTAACCCTAGCCAGGATGGATCAATGGCTATGTTTACATGCACATCAATATTCCGATATTAATCAGAAATTAAGATTAAGATTAAGATTTCAGATTCAGATTAAGACTGATTGCCCAAATTCCGATTCCCATCCCTGGAATATGCCTGTTTTAATCGGAAATTTGTAAACACCTCATTCACAAAATCCACTGAAAGGCGATATATGCGTATGCTCATTCCTCATGGAATTGTGGTTGCTAACAGATGCGTAGCTCTAGGCTAGGTATTTAGGAATGGCAACTCAGGCATACTTACAACAACCATGTATACAGGAATATTCTGATGCCTGTACGCATATAAACATCGTATTCAGAATATGGCTGCAACCCGAATATAGACCTTAAACAGAATTTCATGTGCATGTAAACATAGCCAGTGAGTCATGCCGAGAGTCTTTCCAGAGACGAAACCTGCGGAAAGTTATTCAGGTGATTATGTATAACCCAAATTTACACACTTCTCATGCAGATCAAAGTCTGGACTCATGGTCAATGCTTCACAAGCAGCACAGAGGTGAAAAGCATTTAAATACCCAAAGCATTCATGATCTCCAGGTGAGAAGGTTTAGTAACCATGACAACGAGTGAGACCCCTGCTGGACAAGAGAGAGTCAATAAAGGGTAAAGTAATTTTAACCCTCCTATTATCCTCAAAGTTACTAACATCTTTTATCCTTGGGGTCAATTTGACCCCCAGCACTTTAAACCTCCAGAATATGATTTTTACCCAAGTTTGTGTGTCAAGTACTTTATGTTTATATGTTGACTACGGAAAAATATGCAAATCACCATAAAATCTCACTAATTGACCTACAATTGGAAAGAAAGACAGGACAACATCTTTGTGCATGGTGCTCATCAGCAGGACATTTTTCCCTTTCTTGGGGCAATAGGAGATGACAGTGGCTCCGTCAGTGAAGGCAAAACATTGAAGATGTTACCTTCTTGTTCTTCATTGCAAGAAGCTCAGAGGGAAGCTCCAGCTTGTTTTTTTCTCATTGTCCCCTACATGGTAACCTTCCTTATCAGCAGTTCTTCACCCAGGGTGTACGATGTGAAAAAAATATCACATGTAATGTTAGGACCATTCAGTCCTTCAGCCATGTCTAACACCACCCTCAGCGTATCTGGTGGGGCTGAGGACCATTTTGATGACATTAACAGCACTAAGTCTACCCTGCCGTTCAGGTGGGCAGAGGGACCATAATAACTTTGCATTTTTGGAAGGTAATGTGTCTGCTGGTGGTTGAGAGGCAACAGGAGGGTCAATACTAAGAGTTTCATTCTCATCAGAGGAGGATGCCTCATAATCAGGGTCCTCCTCAACATTATCCTCTGTCTCAGACACATTCTCTTCTATGTCACTTACACCGTCAGAGAACTGAGACAAAACGTCATTGACAGAAAACCTTTGCTAAAAGGTCATTTTCAATTCATTTTCAATCTTTTTTTTTTTTTTTTT
>CM040979.1:27592409-27608714 GCA_022985145.1 Pangasius djambal
TGGGAGGCACATATGCAAACTGTTGTAATTCCTACACCGTTCACCTGATTTGGATGTAAATACCCTCAAATTAAAGCTGACAGTCTGCAGTTAAAGCACATCTTGTTCGTTTCATTTGAAATCCATTGTGGTGGTGTATAGAGCCAAAAATGTTAGAATTGTGTCGATGTCCCAATATTTATGGACCTGACTGTATTTGAGGGATTCAGATGCGACTAAAATCCCAGGGCTAATAATCAGGGGAGAGCGGGGATAAGTTGTCACGTATGCGAATTGTCACACTGTTCATACCTCCAACACGAGAGGCACTACCTCAAAAATTAAATAGCCATTTTGTGTGACTTCTGATGTTCTGAGAACATGTTCCTGCTCACGTGTGGCTTAAATCACTCGAATTCTTATAGCGAGTGTTTTGAAACTTTAGCTGAAATCCTTTATTAAGTTAGCCTTGAGATACAGCCACCATTAGCACACATATGTCAGTCTGGGGCAAGCTGTCACATGTCAGTGTGCTAACGTGCCCTGCTATATAAAATGACTTGCTGAAAAATCTCAAATCTCAAATCTGATTGGTCTGAAGGTCACACATCTTCCAGACGTTCCACAACATCAAATCGAACTATAATCCTTTAAAATGTGAGCTGTGTCATTCAGTAATGCATGAATCAGTGTAATCGCTTGCAAATCCCTGTGGTATCAGCGGAATAACATTAGCGGTACTGTGGTATTATTTTTGTATAACAGTACAGTCTGTTGTGTGTTATTCCATACATATCATATACAGAATGTATATTTTTTAATCTAACATATATTTAGTAAGCTTAGGTGTACATGTGTGGTAGCTTTAACACTAGACAGAGAAACACACACACACACACACACACACACACACACTCACACACACACACACACACACACACACACACACACTCAATGCCACCCACTCTTCCTGATCCAGCCCCATTGCTTCTGATGAGGCAGTGTGTCACAAGTGCACACCCTCTACTCAACAGTCTAAAACTCCTTCCTGGAATAAGATATGAAGATAATAATAAATACAAACTATTTTCCTGAGACTTTTCTTTTATTTGTTAATTTTTACATTTTATATTAGCTTTTGTATTCCATTGAAATGTGATATTATGCCCAAGAAATGTAAGGAAAGCTGTAACTTACACTCTCCCTGCACGTCAATCAATGAGTCAATGAATCAATGAATCAATGAATCAGTGAATGATTCGATCAATGAGCGAATCAATCAGCCAATCAACGGCCCAATCATTTGGTTTGTATTGTCTATGTAGCAGTACCAGAGTCGAGTGCAAAAGTTTGTATACCCTAGAGCACACTCGTTATTTTCAGTATTATTTTTAAAATTGTAAACGAGACGTTTAATTTTCATTATGTTTGCAGTGGGGATGCAAACTTTAGCTGAAAAAAAAAGATATAGAGGTGTGGAGACCTAGAGGTCCTAGCAAACCTTACAATTCTTTCAATTTTTAGATAGATAGATAGATAGATAGATAGATAGATAGGTCCACATTCACACCCACACACACCACACCGCACACAAAAGTAAACTGATGATCGTCATGTTGAAACACGTCCGCGGTATAAACGAGAGGAAAGAAAGAAGAGTTGAGGACACACAGACGCCACACCGCACTCAGAGTTTAAAGGTATTTAATGCAGAAAAAAATCCATGCTTTAAAATCCAACACCTTACAACTTTCCTTCAGAGGGTCAAACAATCTTACACCTTAACATCTTGTTTCTGTTATTTTTGTAAAAAAAAAAAAAAAAAAAAAAAAAAAAAAAAAAAAAAAAGATAAACCCGGTTTAACTTCTGTACCAAAATATACTGCATTTCATTCATACATATAGTCACTATATATAAAAATACACTGCAAGGCCTCGTTTTTGCTGATCGTAAGGCCCACAGTAATTAAAAAAACACTTCTTTCACAAAAATATATATATTTACAGTAATGATAAAATATCAACCCAGTACACATGAATGTAATAACAAGCTAGACTCTGAGTGCCACTGATTTATCTTCAAGTACGTTCCACTGATCCCAAAGTGTAGATTTAATAATGAACACTCGTGTGCTTGTGGCTGTAAACATAGTCTTTACTGCAATGCGTCCTTCACCTCCTTCTTTGGGTCCTCTTTGTCCTTTTTTGTTCCTTTGTTTTTTTTTTTTTCCTTACTTTTTAAAACATAAGCCAGAGTGTAAGCCATGATATGTAATGAATCTCCAGACTCATTTTACAAGTAATCTACAATTTCCACTTAAAAAGCTACAGTGCACAAAAAAAAAAAAAGACTCAAAGACAGAAAAAGATTAAAACAAATTCAAATAAAATACATACGACTGGTCATTTCATTACTGACTTTCAATACTTGTGTTTGTTCAAAAAATAAAAGGCACACAAAAATCCTAAAAAATAACTGCACATTACACGTAACGATGCTTTATGTAAAAAGGAATGTATGTGTTCGAGCAGTGCTACGACTCACGGCCTCGAGATCATTCACAGTTTTTACCCATAATCCACTTATAGTAAAGGAGAGAAAATGTGAAAAGCGCAGAAAGCACACAATGCTAACACTGATCACCGTGCAGACAGGGAGAAAAAAAAAAAAAAAAAGAACACCACCCCCAAAGTGAGAAAGAGTTTTTGAAGCACTGAAGATACAGGAAGCAATAAGGGTACAAGTGTCAGACCATCGAAACTGTACGAGATATCCAGGCTATGCTGACTTTCCCATCCGTACAACAGCAATGCGAAAGCAAAATCCTAAATGCGTTTTTAACAGAAACACCGCTGTATTATTCTGTCCAAATTTTCACTTTAAATACACCGGCATTGTCACTGTTAAAGAATTCAAAACAAGCAGGAAGTAAGGAGTACAACACTTGGAGGCATGCTGTTACAGGAAAATAATAAACGACAAGGTGGTGTGATGAAGTGATGGACCTGTTGCCACACCGGAGTTGATAATTTTCCTACAGCAGCACATCCTGAAGTGTTTTATTCCTCTTATACCACAGCAGTGCGCTAATGATCGTGTGTTTGGTGTAGAACGAGACGTGTACTGTTTATCCGTTGATGGTTATGTTTAATGTCGTGGAGTGTCCACGAGACAAGTTATAGCAGCTACAAACAGTTGTTCCCTCGCCAGCTTCTCTTTTTTTTTCCTCTCTTGAAGTTAATTAAACAAACAAACAAACAAAAAAAAAAAACGCAGCTTGTCATGTTACCGAGAAACCGCTGTGTTGCAAAAGGTTACAAAAGAGGTTTCAGCTTCACATACTTTGACTGTAAAGTACTGACACTCTATAAATGTCAAAATATTCTCATATTCACCTCACAGAAAACCTCATCATATCAACGATTACACATTTTTAAAATTTATTTATGTATGAGGAGCTGTAAACACAAGTTCCTGTGTAAGTTGTTACTATAGAAATGATCATGAATTAGAACGAGCCCATTAATAATAATAATAATAATAATAATAATAATAATGATAATAATAATAATAATGATAATAATAATGAAACTGTAATTTGTCGTGCAATTTCTGTTATAGAAAACGAATCAACCTTCTGGCCAATCAGATTAGAGAATGTAACGGTGCTGTGGTATGACATAGAATAGTATTGGATTTAATAGCTTTCGCTTTTAAAATTGATTTTTGCGTATAACAGTATCGACTGTTTCTGTAGAGAAATGCAAACAGAGCCCGTCCCGCGTCGTAATGAACTAAAACTAAAAAAGCTGTGCGAACTTTAGTTATATGAACAGTTTTATCTACAGCAGTGCAGGCTTTTCCGGTGTACAATTTCAGGTCCATGTGAACAGTGGATCAGATTTAGGTTTAACACCACTACCTACCTACTTTTTTTCTTTAAGTAAGAAGTCAATTCTAACCTGAGGTGTAAGAAAACAAGCTAATACCCAGCGCTCTAGACTAGAGCTTTTGTAATAACCAGCATAATAAAGCAGCGTAATAAAGTGCGAGCTGTAATCGTTACCTGTTGAGTGAGTAGGTTAGTGAAGGAGAAGTTACACTGACAAACAGATAAGACATCGTGCTACCGGTGCAATGAAGAGGCTCATTAAGGTGTGCTGCAGTGCAGGATGCTGCTTAAAAGAAAGAAAGAAAGAAAGGGAAAAAAAAAAAAAAAAAAAAGTTTTCATAAATTGCTGCCTGATGGTCTATTAATGTGGCTACAAAGCTACATCACAATGCCAGCACGGGGAGTGAGTAGTACACAAGCATGAGGGGGAGAGTGTGATCCTGCACATACTCATAGTGAAATAGAAAAAAGAAAAAAAAAAAAAACAACCTCTAATGCTAAGGTTATAATAATATGTCATGGCCTAAAAAAAGATGATGGAAAAGGCAAGCTCTAAATCATAACAGTCAAAACATCGGCAAGGCACTGAGAAAACACAGCAGCACAATAAAGGAAAAAAAAAAGGATTAACATTTATTAGTCTTTTCCCTATTCCCCTGAAGGTCCCTTGTGTGCAAGTGCACTTTGTTCCTGATACTCTCATATGGCGACATCGATAAAATCTCTAAAAAGTCCTTGTGTGACAGGAATGACAGCAAGAAAAGACTCACTAAAGATCAAACAAACACAAATCAAAAAAACCTTCATGACGTTTAAGGTAATATAGCTGCTCTGTTTTTTTTGGATGGTGCAGTAGATTAAAAAAAAAAAAAAAGAAAACGAGTGAGTGTCTGCCTATGCGGAGAAAATTTCAACACATTGTTCACATCATCTACATACTTAAACTGGAACCCTCTCCCAAATATATCGCCTTCAAAATCTAAATAAAAACCTGCTGGACTTAAACCTTCATATACGTATTTGCTATGTATCGTCGCTCGGCTCGACATCTCCAACGCCGCCCAGGATCCCGGATCCCGGGGGAGAGTTTGCGTCTCCTTAACGAAAGGTGTGCACTCCGCGGACGATGTGCGAGGAGAACTCGTAGCGATCTTTGCAGCAGTGGCCGCAGATGTTACACTCGAGGGGGTCTCTGTAGCCGTGGCAGCCCATGTGGATGGTGTACATGACGTGATCTAAAAAAAGCACGCGGCAGTGCTCGCACTGGAACACCCGCACCTCGTTTCCTTCCGGCCCGAACACTCGGATCCCATCTCTGACGCCTGGCTGATGGCCGCTCTCGTCCGGCCGTGCCAACGCTGCCCTGACGCCGGCACTCGTCTGATTCACCAGTTTGTCTCGCGGGCTGCTGCGAGCCGAGTCGGCTGAATCGTGGCCGCTGTTGCTGGGCGAGCGGTCGCGCGCGTCGTGCACCTCCCCTCGCACCGCCTGGGAGGTTTTGGGCCGAGCCAGTGCGATGGCACCGTTGGCGCGGGAAAACTCCACTTGGTGGGCTGGATGGTGGGGCAGATGGAGAGACTCGCGGCTGCTCGGGCGATCCAGGCGCGGGCCGAGGGGATACACGGAGTGGAACAGCGGGTTCACCATGGGCACCACCTCGGGCATGGCCAGCGGCGGGTGAGACATTAGGGGACGCAGAGTATCGGTGTTTATATAAGTGATGGAGTTACTGAGTGCCTGGTCCATCATGTGAGCCTGCATCATCTCTGCTTCCTTCTCGTACTTGAGGCCAACATCAAAGCTCAGGTCGGGGTAGGAGTAGCGCATCAGCTTCTCTCCTGCACAACACACCAGTGTTCAATGAATAATCTAATTCATTTCCAGTGTTAATATTTGCAATAAACAATTCTTCCGCCATGCAATGCAGTCTGTTAACAGTAAGCTTTGGTTGCTAAGCAACAACTAGGCTATTCTATGGACAGAACAATGTCTTAATGACTAAGGTTACTGTTTATTTACAAAGCTGCCCCAAAAAAGACAATATGATAAAAATCCAATTTTCAGTAAATAATTAAATTTTATGAACGATATTCGCAGTGAGCAATTCTTCTGTTTCCATCGTATTGCTTTAATG
Organism: Pangasius djambal; assembly: GCA_022985145.1. Taxonomy (NCBI): domain Eukaryota; kingdom Metazoa; phylum Chordata; class Actinopteri; order Siluriformes; family Pangasiidae; genus Pangasius; species Pangasius djambal. The sequence continues at coordinate 27,598,416 of CM040979.1, forward strand.
CTTGGCAAATTAATACAGATTTTAATCACTGCGATATGGCCAGGTGTCTATTTTACAGCAGCTTTGAATCTGAATAATCTAAATAAATTACCTTCTTTAAATGTGTACTAAAGCAGAACAACAACAACAACAACAACAACAACAACAACAGTATACCGTACATCCTTGGTTCAGTTTCTTAATTAAATAATATTGCAGAATTATGTTTCAAAATCACCTAATTTATAGTTATTTAGCCTTAAGTCTAACACTGAACTCTTTTTTTCACATTAGGAAAGCGTGAAAATATTTAAGGTCATCTCAAGGTCATAGAAGCTTGTCCAAGTCACAAAAATTCTGACTTAAGTCAGACTTAAGTCCAAGTCCAGGATTTGCGCATTACATCAGTGATTTTTTTTATTTTTTTATTTATTTATTTTTTTACAGAGATTATCCTCAATTCATTTTATTTTGAGATTTTATAACCGAGTCATAAAAGTGTTAAAATTGATTAAAAATAATGCCTTTGTAAATATGAAACAAAACAATGATTTTAGTCCCTGGTACATTTCCTCGATCTTTCATTTCCACTCCCATCTGTCATCAGGAACGTTGTGTTCTTCAGGGGTTTCGTGTGTCTACTTCAATGATATTACTGTTACACAACACTGCTGCTGAATTCTGGATTCTGATTGGTCAGAAGGTGTTGATGACTTGTCTATAACAGCAGCTCTGACAGTAGTGCCCCTGCAAATCATACGTTTATAATAACGCACTCGTTCTGATATGTTATGTTTCTATAGGGTCTGTACAGAGATGTTTCTTTAGCAATTACGGAAGGAGTCTCCAGTGTCAGTCAATCTTTTTTTTCCCATGGGAACGTTTGTTTTGTTTATTCTTTACATAATTGAGATGAAGGTCTGGTTGTATGGTTATTAATAAAGAAATTATACAATTGGCAATTATGAAATTAAGTAATTATGGACTTGGCTGAAAGCAGAAGCAGGAAGGATAATTTCTCATTTCATTAGTGTTACAAAAAGCCTGTTTAAGAAAAGAAAGAATTACGCTAATCACACTTCAACGCCATTTTACGCTGGGGAGGAAACGTCGAACAAAAAGCAGCCGATATATTTCGAGTTTAGATAATTCTTGTATGTTTTCATGTTTTTTTGCTCTGAATAAAGTTGGAAAGCCCCGTGTGAAGAGCCGGGTGAGCGAATTTAACCCCTGCCTAACGTGGATGTGGTGAGGTGTTAAAGTTACAGGTGTGAAAAAAACCACAAGGGGAAAAAACATCTCCAGCCTGTAGCAAATTAGGCTCACTCTCTCTTTCGCTTTCCTGCAGTGTTTGGATTTAGCAAACACTTTCACCCTGAAACCACACAGCATCAAACATTTTACATAAGGATTTGCATTATGTACGCTTTGTAAAAGGCAACACAGAATACTGCAGAAGAAAATGCAGAAAAAAATCAAATAAAATAGTATATATACCTATATATATATATATATATATATATATTATACACCCATTTCAGCAAAAAAAAGGAGTGCATGTTTACTTATTTTCAAGTAGAGTACGAAACCTGTTTTGGCTCTTCGCCCATTTTACTGACATTATGATCTCTGCCTCGAAAGGAAATATTTGTGGTTATATTTAGCAATCAGTTCTCATTTTGAGTAAGGCTACAGTATTTCCATTGGTGAGGTGACTGCTCACAAACCTTTGTCATATTATGAATATGCACGTGTTATTAACTCAGTAAGCGTTTATTCACTGGATAACAGCTACTCACCAACAAATTTCTGTGGCGTGGTGCTCTTCCTCTTGGCCACGTTGGCCTGCAGTCTCTCGATGACGGGCGGTCGTTCAAAGGGCACTATGCTGGGTAGCTCGCTCATAGGTCTCGGCTCTTTAGGAACCTCTGCTGTCGAAAAATTAGGCAGAGCATTTAATACATACTACTTTCAATGTTCTGAAGCAAACTAAAAGAAGCTAAACGTTAACATTAGCCTGATGCTGTGCAGGTTTGTCCAAAAGCACATGTTGCAGGGATTAAGATGATCATCCATTGTGGAGCTTAAATTAGTAAAACTTAGCTGGATTTGTTGAAATAAGCGTGGCTTATTGAATTAGCTCGCTTTGTGAAATAGTCTTGGTGGAAGATGTAAATGACAGAAGCCAGATGTATTGAGGTTGTGACCCATTTTTGACCCATTCACCTGCCTGAAGTAGGTTAGGGGCGGGGTCTTCTTTACTTCTTTACTCTCAAAAATTGCCATACCTGACTATATTTCAAGCCGTCAAAACGAGGTATTGGGTAAAGTTTTCAACTAGCACTTCAGATCAACCTCATGTGCTATGATACTACCACTGAACTTAGGAAGATACACCAAATGGGAGAAGAGAAACTGAAGAGGAGATACTGCAGTGCCTGCCCTGTTCAATAAGTGTGTCAAGCAAGACACTCAATGCAAAACCAGTCACAGAACAGTCAAGCATCGAATCAAGAGTTTTGTTGTCCTATACAATTTGCTTAATGTTGGCTGACGTTGGTGTCTACGACCAACAGCATGACTCAAACTAAGATGGGGGATGTATAACGCTGTCATGAAGAAAAAAGGCTCGTGACCGTTATCAAAAGAGAGATTGAGGTCAGAGGTTTAGTTGTCCCAGTTATATTATGTGAAACAGGACGGCGCTTGTAACACAGACTAACCAACATGGACAACCATACGACTTTACTCAGTCCAGATCAGTGAATTCAGTAAAAAAAAAAAAAAAAATGCCATCGATGATGTCTTTTTTGACATAATCCATATTTTAATCACTGAATTTAATTTATTCAATGCTCAGATTGCTAAATGAGCAGTAAAACTTTTACAGTTAGAAAAAAAACTACTGCCATTGCTTTAACTTTTCTTTGCAAATCTAAAGATGGATGGATTGACAGATAGCTAGATGGATGGATGGATTTATGGATGGATGACAGACAGACAGACAGATGGTTGGATGGAAGTCGTGACCTACCAGAAAATAGCATGATTCTTAAGACCTTCAGTGGTATAAAAATGGATGGATGGATGGATAATATATCCCAATCTTTGCCAGTTTTTCTTAACATGTATTACTTTTTTATATGGAAACTTTTTCAAAAAATGTACAGTTAGTTATGTAAATATGGAGTCCACAAGACCTCTGAAGGTGTGCTGTGGTATCTGGCACCAAGACGTTATCAGCAGATCCTTTAAGTCTTGTAAGTTGCGAGGTGGAGCCTCCATGGACTTGTTTGTCCAGCACATTCCACAGATGCTCAATTGGATTGAGGTCTGGGGAATCTGGAGGCCAAGTCAACACCTTGAACACTTTGTCATGCTCCTCAAACCATTCCTGAACAAGTTTTGCAGTGTGGCAGGGCGCATTATCCTGCTGAAAGAGGCCACTGCCATTAGGGAATACCGTTGCCATGAAGGGATGTACTTGGTCTGCAACAATGTTTAGGTAGGTGGTATTGGTCAAAGTAACATCCACATGAAAGGCAGGACCCAAGGTTTCCCAGCAGAACATTTCCCAGAGCATCACACTGCCTCTACCGAATTGCCTTCTTCCCATAGTGCATCCTGGTGCCATCTCTTCCCCAGGTAAGCGACATACACGCACCTGCCCATCCACATGATGTAAAAGAAAACGTGATTCAACAGACCAGGCCACCTTCTTCCATTGCTCCATGGTCCAGTTCTGATGTTCACCTGCCCATTGTAGGAGCTTTCGGTGGTGGACAGGGGTCAGCATGGGCACTCTGACCGGTCTGCGGCTCCGCAGCCCCATACGCAGCAAGCTGTGATGCATTGTGTTCTTGACACCTTTCTATCATACCCAGCATTAACTTTTTCAGCAATCTGTGCTACAGTAGCTCTTCTTTGGGATCAGACCAGACAGTCTAGCCTTCACTCCCTACTCGCATCAGTGAGCCTTGGGTCCCATGACCCTGTTGCTGGTTCACCGGTTGTTCTTCCTTGGACCACTTTTGGTAGGTAAACACCCCACAAGACCTGCTGTTTTGGAGATGCCCTGACCCAGTCTTCTAGCCATCACAATCAACCATATATACCATATATAGACTTTTTAATTCCGACATCATCTAAAGACCAGATTTTTGCTTTTTTTTTAAAAGTATGCAACCTCTTGCATATGTAATTAGATGAATCCTCATTTGCAAAAATAGATATATGTTTATGAAAATGTTCCACTATTAAAAAATTTGAATGGCATATGTTTTAAAAAAAAAGTTTCATATGTAATTTCTTGCCTTAAATTATTAGATTAGGGTAGAAATAATTTGATTTTAATAATACAACGTGATGTCATACCAGTAAGTGTTGTCTATAGGATGTATAAAGGAAATTGACACATATGCCATAATGACACATACACTGACATTTGTATAGTATATCAGGAAACAAGCTTTTCAGTGATATATGGCATGACGTGATAGTGCTTCTTCAAAGGTGCAAAATTTAAGATTTAAGATTTAAGATAATGCTGTGAGCGGACAAAAACGGTAAAATAAACACATTACTGTTGAGTTTTTATTTGTACATCTTTATTACTTCAGTATTAGAGAAGAAATGTTGTACGTTCAAAAATCCAGAAAATGATTGACCAAAATTTCTACCCATACTCACATTGGTTTAAACATTCAATACTGAATGCATGGATTATGACCCTCTGTCCGGTCAGAGGACCTGCGCCGTGGGCGGCATTTATTTTACAAAAGTACTTTAAATGTAATTTAATTAATAATAAATACAACGGCTGTAGGACTCAAGCTCGGTCTTGAGACGTTTTCTGTATTGACTCGGACTCTTCTCAGAATTACTGCTATTTGGAGTTGTCGCAGTCTCGGGCATTGTTCTTGATAAATATCGTCTTGGTCTTGATGAGAGTTTGTAAAAATAATGTTTGTCTAGAGGCACAATGCGTGAATGAAGCCGACTAGCTGCAGTAAAGGCTTGGCCTCGAAAAACGGTTTTTGGTCTCGATGTTGACTTGGTCTTGCTTTCATTTGGACTCGATCTTGACTAGGCCTTACACCCCTTGACTAGTCCTGGTTTTGGACTTGACAGTGGTTGTCTTGACTACATCCCTAATTACTAAAATTGCGCAATATCCTGATGGACGGACGTCTTGACCCACTCACCTGCATACGGACCCGGATTGGGGGCGGAGTCCATGCCACCACTCTGCAAGTAATTATGGCACCTCTCTTTGTGCTCCTCCAATGATGTGCGCTGCTTGTAGCTCCGCCCACAGTAGTTACACTTGTGTGGTTTACCCACTAAAAGAGAGAGAGGACATCAAAGGAAAGAAATGTGTCTATTAGTAATACTACGACGCAAGTCATTCAGACTGTACGCACAACTGCAGTTTCGCTCTTTGAGGTAGTAACCGAGAGAGTGGGCATGTACTCGTGATGATGCAACTCAATATGTCTGAGATGGGTCAGCAGAAAAAAGCAGAGTAAAGCCCAGAATGGAATAATAATCCCACACAGAAATAAAAACACTACACATACACTCACAACATAAAAGCTAGTCTCTCCATGAGGTTGGCGTAAGATATGCACACTGTCACACACCCAGTCATAAAATCAGTGCCATGGAACAAATTATATCATTTCAGAAAAAGTAGAAGCGGGAATTAGCATTATTTAATGAGAAACTGTAGCACTTCTGATTTTTATTTCCTGCACTAAAGATTTCTCGTCAGCGACACCGACACAAAATTTTGCAGAATTGACATAAAACATTTACCATATCATTACACAGGAATGTAGAAGTTGATCTGAAACCCAAGTGGCCCATTTTTTAAATATATATGATATGATATACGATGACATAATTATATACGATGAAATGATGACTAAAAAAGGAAATTGTGTTTTTTTTCCCTTCGTTGTCAAATGTAACAGGATGTGCGATAAAAGCAAAAAAAAAAAAAGGAAAAATTAAAAAAATGACTAATATGATGATATATGGCAAACATTAATAGGAGTCTTCTCCTAAGCATTAATGTCTAATTATTGAATCCGAATTGTAATTATAAAATTATTAATTTTATAATTTTTCATAATTATAATATTAGTATATTGGTATTATTTTTTTATATATTGTGCCAACAGTTAATTGTGCACAGAATATAATGAAGCCACTAAATGAGGTTAAGAAATTGTAATTGGTGTGTGTGTGTGTGTGTGTGTGTGTGTGTGTGTGTGTGTGTGTGAGATGCAGGTTATTTTAGCACGCTTTCAATTCACTATTTTCAGTTGTCAAATTAATAAAATAACACCATTTTTTTCTGATGCGCATTCAAATGCAAATGTGAGGTTGGAAGGATAAGCTTGCTCATCAAATACACTTACATTCAAAAAAAAAAATATTGCAGTCCTCGAGAGAATCAGTGTCTCCGTTTAAGATGCTGTGTGACTCCATGTCCTCCATGCGAAAAAAAAAAAACCCAACCAACCAAACAAAAAAAAAACAAACCAACAAAAAAATAAAAGCATTTGGTAGACTTTAAATAGGGTTATATTGATCAAAGTCAAAGTCAAAGTCAAACTTTATTACCGAGGACTGAGATTTCTTTTCCCTCAGACCCATGGATGTGAGACCCCAACATAAGACAAGTAATTAAACAAAAAAGTCAAATAAAATACAATAAAATATAATACAATATGTACGCTATAGACATTCACGGCACACGTGATGGTCTCAAATGGCATTCCATAGTGTTTGGGAGTGTATTTACAGTGTCTCTAATACATTTGTTTGTTGTGAATTAACTACTTATGTAGTTATGATTAATTTTATTTAAAAAAAATAAAATAAAAAAAAATTACCTCCACAACAGAGTTTTGGGTTGATGGTATTCCTAGTTTGTGGCGTAGTGAGCCAACATCAGAATGTATTTTTGATAGACTATTGTAAGTCGCTCTGGATAAGGGAGTCGCTCTGCCAAATGCCATAAATGTAAAATGTAAATGCAAATTTTTACTATTCATTTTTTTAAAAAAAACTGAAACATAAAAAAAAGTGCCATAAACCTTATCACGGAAAATCGGAAAATCGCTTTTTTCAGTAAAGACTGAAAAAAACATTTTTTCAGTAAATGTTTCAGCTTAATATGTAAATATTATGAAAATTCGAGTAGTATTCTAATAGTGAAATTAGTTCTGACAGCCCGAGCCACAGGAACATGGGCTACATCACACACAACACCCACACTCGCGTAGTAGCTGGAAAATCGCTCAGAACAGCAGAAAGGAACAGAGGGAGTTTTTTTTTCTGCTTAGCCAGAGCAGGTGTGAGGTGAATCATTGTCTCAGTTCCACTGACACTGAGCCTCCATACACACACACACACACACACACACACACACACACACACACACTAGGATGACACACCAGCCCAAACAGCACAGCGTTCCAGTGTGGGCCAGTACAGCAGGATGAAGAGGAGGAGGAGGAAGAAGAAGAGGAGGATCCAGTGCCTCCAGGAACAGGTCATGTTCCACGAATCAGCACGGAGCTTCATTCATTGTTTGCGTTGAGTCATTTATTAACCTATACACTCTCTTTCATTCATTCATTCATTCATTCGCATATGAAGCTCTGCCGGCTCACTAACGCCAGTGAGTTGAGTCAGCCAAAAGTGTTTCCAATTCGACGGCCTGCTTCAGCCTCTGTGGTGTCAGGCACTTTCAGTATTGTTCATCAGAAGCCACTCAGCCACTACGGACCTGCACGTGAGAACATATGCTGCAAAAAAACCTCCACCTGTTACGATCAGACTCGTGCCATTACCTGTAAAGAGCGCGGATTATGAAAATACCACTGACACATTTCAGGAAGGGCGCAGTGAAGCTGATAGTGAAAGTGAGATGGCGGAGGGATGAGACGAGGCCAGGGCGACTTTTCACAGATGAAAATCTGCACCGACTTTGTCATCTAACACCGTGAGAAAAGATGGATCAGGACATGTGTGAATCAGAGGCTGAATGAAAGAAACTCAAGCGTATTTGCCTACCGCAAGGGCGTGATCATGAGTAAAATACACAAAGGAAAACTAAAAACATCATTTACAGGATTTGGGCGTGTATTCAACAATCAACATGTTATAGTTCTTAGAGCTGCAATCAAGGGAAAAAAAACCCACAAAAGTTTTAGATTTCAATTAAAAATGCACTTTTAACTGTATAATACAATATTTCTGACTCATGATAATAAAAAAGAGCCTTGGGTCTTTGGTACAACAAACAAAACTGTAAACTATATACACTATACTAAATACTAAATACTAGAATTCTGCGCCTTAGTGCTTTGTTTCTGCATGAATATGTATTTGTTCCTGAGGGAAATTTGTATTTTTTTCCTGAGATAATGAAAGTATTTTTGTCCTGAGCGAAATAAGACATTTTTTTCCTGACATGACGAGATAAATGAGAGTATTTTTATTGAGATAATAAGAGAAATTAGAGTATTATTTCCTGAGATAAAGGAGAGTATTTTTTTCCTGAGATAAATGAGAGTATTTTTCCTGAGATAATTAGAGAAATGAGATGAGATGAAATGAGATAATTCGAGAAATGAGATAAGATGAAATGAGATAATTAGAGAAATGAGAGTATTTTTCCTGAGATAATTAGAGAAATTAGAGTATTTTTTTCCCTGAGATAAATGAGAGTATTTTCCCTGAGATAATTAGAGAAATGAGATGAGATGAAATGAGTAGTTAGAGAAATGATATGAGATGAAATGAGATAATTCGAGAAATGAGATAAAATGAAATGAGATAATCAGAGAAATGAGATGAGATGAAATGACAATCAGAGAAATGAGATGAAATGAGATAATTAGAGAAATGAGAGTATTTTTTTCCTGAGATAATTAGAGAAATGAGATGAGACGAAATGAGATAATTAGAGAAATGAGATGAGATGAAATGACATAATCAGAGAAATGAGATGAAATGAGATAATTAGAGAAATGAGAGTATTTTTTTCCTGAGATAATTAGAGAAATGAGATGAGATGAAATGAGATAATTCGAGAAATGAGATAAAATGAAATGAGATAATCAGAGAAATGAGATGAGATGAAATGACATAATCAGAGAAATGAGATGAAATGAGATAATTAGAGAAATGAGAGTATTTTTTTCCTGAGATAATTAGAGAAATGAGATGAGATGAAATGAGATAATTAGAGAAATGAGATGAGATGAAATGAGATGATTAGAGAAATGAGATGAGATGAAATGAGATGATTAGAGAATGAGTATTTTTTATCCTGTGATAAATTTGACTATTTTTTTTCCTGAGATAAAGTAGAGGATTTTTTCCTCTAATAAATTAGAGAAATGAGAGTATTTTTTCTTGGGATAAATTAGATTATTAGATCAGTCTTTTAGTAAAATTGTGTGGAAATGTTTACGTAAGCCAAACCGAGCTAAAAACATCCTCTGGATTTACAAAAAGTTTTGTAAACGCTGATTTTCTTCATACCCACGCGATGAACACCAATCAGCTGAAAAGCACCAGGCGCGTGCATGGCACAGCTGATTTGCATTTGGTGACGCTCACAAAATTCCATAAAAGGTAAAACTCACGGCTGAAATGAGCAGCGAAAGGCAAAAAAAGACTTTCTCAATGGCAGAAGTGAAAGGTATTTTGACTCGTCTATGCCAGTGAAGTAATATATATTGTTTATCAGCGTAACAGCTGATATCAACATCAGCTGATATAACCTCAGAATATGAAGCTGAATTATGGAAAAGGTGAATTAGATGTGAATTAACTGAGGTGAAAAGAAGACGGTTTGACATGAAAATGGAGAAATAAAGTATACATCTGCCGTACCCAGGTGATCGTGGACAGGGAAAGTGCTACAGTTCATTTTTTTCCTTTTAATTCAAAGTGAAGTGTCTCAGTGACTCTTGGCCAGAAATCCCTCGCTCCCTCCCCGATGCTGTGTTAGAAAAGCGGATGATCTACAGCACACTAGGGAGTATACAGCATATTGCAGCTTGAGACGTACCAGATCGGTCGCTTAGCGCTTAGCGCTAAAAAATAAAGTGAAAAAAAGTAAAGTGCTGCACAGCATTAGCAGGAGATGCCGCGGCAGACGGAACTGATTTATCAACCACCTGAGCGCATCCTCCTTTTATACAGCAGCGTTCTTAACTGAATTACTTGTCATCATTTACAGATAGATAGATAGATAGATAGATAGATAGATAGATAGATAGATAGATAGATAGA
>CM040979.1:27613814-27683687 GCA_022985145.1 Pangasius djambal
CACTTTTCTTTATTTTTCATTGGTATCATCTGACTGGAAGAAGTTGATATATTAATCAAAATTGTACCAATTTAAAAATGTAAAAATTCAATATACATTTTTACATTTTTAAAATGGTACAGTGTTGATTAATATATGTTGTGTTTTTTTTTTTGTCTTTTTGTTTCAAAATGACAAGAAAAAAATAAGCAGACGATATATTGAAAGCAGTTTTGTGCCTTTAAAGCAAAAAATATTTCTCTCATATTTCCTCGTTTGCTCATTTCTAATGATGTCTAATTCATTTTGAGTCTAACTGTATATGGGATATTGAAATGTCTTAAAATATGGTGATATCTTTATAGTTAGGATCTTGGGCGAGGTTAGTGTTTGTACTTTTTTTGTACAAGACTTAAGAAAAGTTACAAACCTGAACTCCGCCCCTTAACCCTCACCTTTGCTATTTTTCCTAAGAGCTGAGTCATAAGAATGGTTATGAATTACCAAGTGTGAGTTTCTTTGAGGATCTGCAAGGCTGTTTTTTAAGCAGGTGTGAGTCATGTGTCCTCACTATAGTGTGAATGATTTCTGTGAGAATGATTAAGTATATAAGATTAGATTGGTTTCAACCTAATCATATCAGGCATGGATGTCTCAGCATGTCTGTCAGACATCTCGTCACGGATGGCAGCTCATCAGCTGACACTAAATCCCAGCAAAGACAAAGCTGCTATATGTGCCTAGAGATGCATCTTCATGACAAGATCTTGTGATCTCTGTGGAGAACCCTAGGATCACGCCATCTGTTACTGTATGCAACCTTGGGGTAGTACTGGACAACTGACTATCTTTCTTGCCCCGCACTGCTGAACTGGCTTGGTCATGCAGGTTTCTCCTTTACAATAACAGGAGGACTCATCCATTTCTATCCACAGAGGCCACTCAAGTGCTTGTTCAGTTCCTTGTCATTTCAAGACTGGACTACTGCAACTCACTCCTGGCAGGTTTGACCCTGTGCACCATCCAAGCCCTGCAACTAGAATATAGCTGCATGACTTGTCTTCAACTTCCCACACCACCTCATTGCTATGCTCCGTCCGCTGGCTTCCTGTGCCTACAAAGCCAAAAATGGATCAGCACCCATCTATCTTAAAGAGGTTATCAGATCCCGCACTGCACCACGCTTGCTTTGAGGCTCTAGCACTGCTTGATTGGACCCACCATCCCTCAAGATACAAGGAAGACCTTCATCAAATCTATTCTCTGTCCTGGCACCCAGGTGGTGGAATGAACTTCCCCTGGCTATCCAAGTCACTGGCTGTCTGCAAACGAAGACTAAAGACCTACCAAGCTGTTTGTTTATCTATTAAACCTCCCCAACAGGGTTTTCGACTGATGGTCCAGGTGAGTTGTCCTAATATCCTAATGAGCAATGGTTGATTCTTTTATGACTTACAATAACAGTCTTAAATGACTTACAATAAAGACAGAACAGTGCCAAGTGAGCAGAAAGGGTTAAGGGATTTGCTTGAGGACCTTACAACCTACAATGAGTAGCCCCATGCCTTAACCGCTGATCTACCAATGCCCTGAGCCTGTTGCAAAACTTGAGCAGAATTAAACACAATGACACAAGAAAGGAAATGTGGAAATGTTCAACTCGACCTATATGAAAAGTCAATCTTGACAAAAACTGGTACTATGGTTTGTCACTCAGGTGAACCCCTACAGGGTCTGTACAGAATCTTTAAAAGAACTCCTTGAGGAAGCCTGGACTATCCAAAGAACCCTTGAGTAACCCCCTTCAAGGAAGGATGGATGCTGTTTTAAAGAATCAGATAGAGATTTTTCACTTGATAACCCATGTTCACGGGTGGATTTAGGTTATTTTTTCATATGTTGCATAGTTTGGGAAGGGACTACCCATATCAGTCTTGTGAATGGTGAATGCAAGATTTACGAAGATAAGCCCGACCCACTTCACTCTAAAAGGATAGAGATTAAAAGTTTACAAATACTTCACATTGTGTACTGCATCTTAACCTCATTAGAAAGCGACCACAGATTTAGGTTGCCCGATGCTTTAAAAGTAGAACAGATGATGCCCCTCCGAAGAGTGGAGAAACATCTTCACCTTGGCTTCCTATTACAGATACACTTCATATGCATGTATTCTTTTAGCAGACATATTCCGCTGAGCAACTCAGAGCTGAGAAACTGGGTTAAGGGACTCGCTTCAAAGCCCAACGGTGGCACCTTCTGCTCGCTAGCCCAGAACTGAACTAAACCTCAAATGGCCATTGTAGTTTAGTAAATCCTTTAAGAAGTGAATTTAAGGGCTCTGAGGTACAAAGAGGAATTAGGTTGTGAGGAGACGTACCGGAGTGTGTGCGCAGGTGTCCGGTGAGGGCGTCACGGCGGCGGCAGGCGTAGCTGCAGAACGGGCATTTGAAGGGTTTCTCGCCTGTGTGAAGCTTGATGTGTCTCAGCAGGTTTCCTTTTTGGGTGAAGGACACGCCACACTGGCTGCACTGGAACGGACGATCACCTGCATGCAAGGAAAAAAAAAGAAGTAAGATCTTGATCTGTGCGACTACAAAAAGTTCGCACTGGACCTGAAAAACCACTGTGACAGTGTAGTGTTAATGTTAAACACAACATTATCGGTATACTAGTGTACTCGTAAATCTGAGGCTTCCACATGAAACCGTATGATGCGATTTCAATTCTTAAGGCATCAACTCGATATTTGACAACACCACTGAATCTACGATTTGCTTTAGCGGCCTCCGATCAACATGTGAACAACTTCTGGGGTAGTTCTACTGTTGATTCACGAATGATGATGACATAGAGAAGGACTATATATTCAATCTTAACAGCACTTAAGCCTGCAAATGCAAATTAGCACTATTAGGACCCAAGGTTTGGGAGTTTTAAAGTTATTAAGTGGCACTGTTATAATTTAAAACCAAGAGATTTTGATTAAATTATTGCAAGTAATGCAATTTACACCCACGGCACATCAAATGATTCACGAGTTAAAGGTGTACAATGAACCTCTTTCATGGTGCTTTCAAATATGGAGTGTTTAGACAGATGATTTTTTCCTCTTGGTGTGAAAGCACGTCAATAACACTCATGTATGGACCAAAATAACCTGTGCTCTCCAAGAGAAGTCGCGTTTCAAATTTAGTAAGAAAGCGATTCAACGACTGAAATGCAGGAAGCGAATGAAACATTCCGTGTGGTTTGGGATGCGAGCGGCATTTTGTTTTGTAGAGCTGCTAAACTGAGCCGTGAAACACAAACTGAGCCAAAGCACAGAGCTGTAGTGCTGCAGAAATGCCTTGTGTTCTGGAGATTCAGACAAACAAAATGAGAAAATAAATGGCGGATGTGATACACGACATGTTTGAAACTGGATATTTATATAATGACCTAATCATTCATTGAACACTGGCTCCACGTTCTCCATGCCTGGGTGATTTTTGATTTCTCCACGCACTTGCTAAAGGTTTGTTTAACTTTCGCCACCTTTGTGATCAGTAAAGGATATGACTAATTATCTGTAGTGTGAAACCAAACCAGAAGGCAAACAAATCGAAAGGATCAATTTCACGCTAATACAGATTGCACAAACAGATTAATAGGTGTGAAAACACCTATACAAACCGGGGTTATAAGATATGGGACAGGACTTTTCTTAAGGAGTGGTAATGCGAGCATTTTTTTGAGAAACCCAGTAGCAGGAAGCTATGATTGCACCAGTGCAAAAACAGATCCGCTTTAGAGTATATAAAATGAGAACACTGCTTGAGGCTTAACCAAAAATGGTAATATAAGACGTTCCAAAAATTTTCGCTTGGCAGTGTAGGTCCGATGTGTCAAACATGGCCTGTTGCCTCGTTTTGTGTTTCGTATACCCACAGCTGTACGGTGCATGTGGACTCACATCTCACAGGGATGAAATGCTGGTTGAAAGTGATGCATTTGAATTTCAAGTCAGACCCATGTCTAAAAGCGATTCCGAAGCATGTTGGATGTTGGTCTTTAGTGCGATTCAGTAACCGAGTCCAAATCCTGAAATGCATCACCCAGGAAAGAAATGTTGATGGAATGTGAAGAGATGAGGGACGTGTATGCTCCTGGCATAGCTCATGTTACTTAAATTTCTTTCTTACCCATTAGATATTTGCAAAATAAACTTTAAAACTTTAATCGGTGCATACATTTGATGCTTCTTTTTCCTAGAAACGTCATATTCTATTTTCAGAACCTAGTCAAGAATTTCAAGATTCAAGATTTCTTAGTCTATTTTTTAATCTATTGGTGTTAATCGATAGAGTACCTTAAAATACGTTTAAAAAAAATGAATAGCCCTTTAAAGTCCTTTGGCCCTTTAAAGGACGTGGCCTGGACAGAATTTGAGTTTGACTCTCCTGGTGTAGATAATGACGTCAAGTAAAATAGCGACCCTCCATTAAGTATGTTTTAAAAATGCAGTTTGTCTGATTGAATAACTGAATGCTTGCAGCGGCACTTCAGGGGATTTAATGTTGAAAAAGTGAAGCCGAGATGTATAAAATGATGGTGTTGCACTGTAGTTACTGTACCATGTGTGTGTTTTTTTTTTTAATGGTTACACCCCTAGCTGGAAGAGCATGAGATGTTGGTTTTGACTGTGAGTGCTAACCACTATCAAAACACATTCTCAGAATGCATCGTTGGTCCTTTTATAAATAGAGTAGTGGGATGAGAAAGTGTTAGATCACAACAGCCTAGCCCCTTCTCTGTCCTTTTTACAGAGCCTGGCTTACCACACAGGCTTTCCAGAGCAACCTCGTTCAAAACTTAAAGGTCGTTGACTGCTTAACATAGCAACACCCCAAGGTTTCGAACAAGCTCTGAAGTTCTTCTGCTGACTCCTTCTCTCAGCAAGTGAAGGCTTTCAAAAGATCTTTTCTATCTCAAACTAGTAGCTTTGTTACCGTTTAAACCGGCCCGATTCTGGCTTTCCCATGGCAATCATGTAGAAAATCCAGATCCAGATAAGATCTAAACGTGTCTAGAGATGCTACTGAAGGTGCCTTTTTTTTCTTTCTTTCTTTTTTTTTTTTTTAAGTAGCTGTACGATTGAGAAAGCCGAAATCTGAAATCTGAGCCAGGAGTTCTGATTAACGCACACCAGCGCCAGATGAAACATCCAGAACAGGTTGTGGAGGATTCCTGGAATAGAGTCCCTGAGAAAACATTTAAAACCTACACATTTTTTTTTTCTTCCACACACAGCTGCTCTTACCCTGACCTACCAACACACTTCAATCCTAATGCGCTTTTTACACTCCGTGTTCAGGTTAAACAGGCTTTGGAGTGGTCTATTTCCATAAGTGTACTAAATCACATAATTAAACATTTGAATGTTATTGCTATGAAGTCTAACGACATGAACTCGGCCCATGCGACGTCCATTAGTAAGCAGTGAAGGAAGTAAGGGTTAAAAAAGAGAAAGAGAGCATAATGTTCCACGGTCTGCCTTCTATGATGCCGAAACCTATTTATTAAGACTCAAAGTGAGCGTGTAGGATTATTTACACAAATTTTCCACAAGTGTGCTCTAACTTCGAAGTGCTTTTTGCCTGTGGTTTCAAATTTCACAACAGCTCTGTGCATCGGTTGGCATTCATTTTTGCTTTGTGGTAAAACAGGGAACACACAGCGTGTAAGCTGAGAGAGTGAGCTTGTGTCAAAGAAATGTCTAAACGTAAACTAGAAACACGCATCAGAAAGTAGTCACGTATTTACTAGTGATGCATCGATGGCATTTTCTTTAGACTGAGTATGAGTACATGGTTTTTGGTACTCCTTGACACCGATACTAATATGGAAAGGAGTTAATATTAAGCAATCAGGCAGCATTTTTTTTGTTTGTTTAGCTCTGTTTATGCTAGCAATGCACTCCTCATGCTGAGTTTTATGTTATGCTGTTTAATAGAGAAGGCGAGGAGAGCCCATGTGAGTGAACAGAGCTGTATCGGTGAGCATGGTCATTTAAAATGATGACATGATTCGCACCTTGACTCACAACCAAAGTGTAAACCCTGGAGAGCAAGGAATAGGAAGGCACGAGTTTCTCAGCACTCAGTGCTCGCTGATATGCAGTGCTCTAATACATTATAGTTTCTATAGTAACAGCTCGTTCTCAGGGACTGGTACAGTGGATGCTCCACGTAAACGGACTAAAAAAAATGTGTCATTGTTGACAAGGTGAAGTTTTGTTCTGGAAGGAGTCTCCAGTGTCAGCGCTTTCTAAGAGTCAGAGGTAAAGCAGTAACTTCTAGTTCTCTAAAATCTTCAGAACAGAGGTGTTTATGCTTTGTGGTTTCTTGGCAACATAAGCTGCATTTTTAAAGAGAAAAAAGAGAGGCTGGTGCAGGAACGACTGTTTACAGCTGCTATAAGTACGTACTTGAGAAAAAGAACTTGTTTCGTGGACGTCCCACAACTTTAAATGTATCTATAAACGGATAAAAAGTATGACTTTTTGCTCCTGATTGCAACAGTTGGCAAGTTGTTGTGGTATAAGAGGAATAAAACACTTTAGAAATTAGTTTTCTTACATAACACACACTCACCGTTAGGCAATCGTATCGCAGCGTCAGGTGCTGCCTCAGCCCCTCCTCCGACGTCCTGTAGGTTGTTTGGGCTGTCAATCATGGGCTCTTCCAATACCGACCCTTCTTCCCCACTGTGGGCCGTCTCATCTTGGCTTATGGCTCTTCTCTCTGAGTCCTCTTCAGTTCCCTCCTCCTGTTTGATCTTATGTGCTTGAATAGAAATAAACAAGAGGGATAATTAACAATACAGCTTCTCATATATGTGATCCATCCCACACACACACACACACACACACACACACAGTTTGTGATTTCCATATTAACATCTGTGGTGTGAATGCAAATTTTCAAATTCAAGTCCATTCAAGTTGGTTTTTATTCATGACTCGTGACTGCAGCGTGGGATCTATTTCAATGTATGCCACACTCACACACACTCACACACAACCGCACACACACACACACACATGCAAATAGTCCAGAGCAATCCACTGTGAACTGATCAGTTACTATGACAGCCAAGTAAGAAAATGTTTCCTTCAAAGCAACACAAACATCCCGATTAAGCCTGATGCGTAGCAACAGGAACCTGATCTCACGAGCTGTAGTTGGATTTCGTCCGATTTCACACGGCTAAAGTCGTAAGATGAGGTGCGTACGCTGATCCTTACCCTAACCTTAACTTTAACTTTAATACATTTTCCTACCAAATTTGTTATGGATTTTCAAAACGGTGAACAGGTGTCCTTAATAATGAGACACATTCCTGGATCAACATCCTGCTATTGGTTTTGGAGCAACATTCCATTTAACCAATCATCTCATCCTACTCCTACGCCTCCTACTCACGATCCGACTGAAACTTCACTCCAGTTGCGCTAGATTTCCTGTTCAGATTCCAGTCATTAAAAATGCTATTGTGTAACTCGGGCGGCAAAAAGTTCCTAATTGATTTTTTTTTTTTTTTATTAAAAATTCAATGTTTTTTCATCATTTATTCATCTCAGGATTCAGTACTTTGTAGCTACCTGGTCTGTTAGCAATCAAATAATTTAATTCCAAACATAAATTTAAACAAAAATAAAAAAAAAAAAGCCCAAATTTTATTTTACGCTCTCTAACTAGCTGTGAGCTAGTCTTCCTATGAAACTATTAAACTTAAATACGAAATATATTGTTAGTCTATTTCATATAACCGTTCGAATTATGGGATCAAAATTAAAATTATTCCATAAAACAAAACAAAATGCATGTTTTGTTTCATAAAAATGAAACAATCAACTGAAACCATTTAAGCCTCAATTTTTAATAAAATTTATCTTAAAAGTATTCATTCAACAATTCATTTAAATGTTGGTCCTTTGCATTGGTAATTATTTCGTCTGTTAAAGCAATATGCATAAACTGGGAAGTTTTCTGAAGCTAAATATATCACACTTATTCTCTGATAGTCAATTGCTGATTTTCTTACAAATATTTATTTATTTGTTTGTTTGTTTGTTTGTTTTGTATCTGAAGTGACAAATTTGTATAAAACCAAAAGTTGATATCTGCTATAATGTAAGTAAGAACAGGAGCTAACTCGATTCACAGACATTCCACAACAAGAAATGTATCTACAAATGGATAAAAAGTATGAATATATTTGTAATCGTAATCGTTGGCAAATTGCTCCCATGTGTTTTATTCTTTACTTAATAAATAATACAATGTAGGTTTGGTTTTTCTGATCCAGGCAATCAAGCCGCACCCAGCCACCTATTAAGCGATGTTCTACTGACACACACCATGTCTCCATGTGTAGGATTTATACAATTATAATATATATATATATATATATATATATACACACACACACACACACATCTTATAACACCCATTAATAATTTTGAGTTCTGAGGCATATGTGTGTGCGTGTTTGTGTGTGTCTGTGTGTGCAGAGGTGGGAGGTTCACAGTAAAAAACATTTCTACAGGTTATTTTCAACCTGAATGTTTTCTAAGCTTTAAATTCTTGTTCCTGAGACGAATGAAGCCTGTAGCACGTATTTAAGATAAAAAAAAAAAGAGATAAGGAGGGGCGTGTGCTGCGCCGCCCTGCAGTCTGATCTGAGGAACTGTCCCATACTCAATTGGGGAACTATCACCACGTCACACACACACACACACACACACACACACACACTCACACTCACCCTGAGCCAAAAATAGACACTCTAAGACACAAATGAGACACAAAAAAAGAAAAAAAAAAAAAGCGAGACGCAAATGAGCAAGCGCCCAGCCTGCGAGTTTTCCGTCTCGACCACACAGGAAGAAAAAACAACACCTCTCCGCGTTCCTCCACAATGCATCAGGTGGAAAAACGTCCAGGCTCACTGTGTCAACGCGCCATCCGGCCCGACCTGTTCTGTAATATCAGCTCTTTTTGCGCTAATCTCTGAGCAGGAGCGGCTTTGAGTCACCGAGTGAAAGATCAGAGGAAGACTGGATCAGTCGCTTCCCTCCTACCCATAATCCTGTTCTGCAGGATAAGGAACAAAAAACCGAACCCAGACTCGCACTCTGTAATTACAGGGGTCAGGAGAGGTTTGGTATCCTGTCCAGGTCCTTCAGGCAGATTGAGGCATGTCAGAAATGAAACACTCGCACACACACACACACACACACATGCACATATACACATTTATAAAAAAAAAAAATCAACCAGCGTAACACACTTGCTAAAACCCTAAATATTTCAGCAGCACACGCCTCTTTTCCTTCAGTGTGATCAACAAGTGCTGGAGTGCCTGAACGCGACATGCCCTTTAGCATAGCCACATGAAATATTTGATTTTGCCTGCTGGCATTTCCAAAGAAGTCTGATGACGGTGACAGTGGATGTTGCACAACATGTGTGCTCCTTCGCTTTCAAAGAAACACCCATGAGCGATACAGACAGAGTGTTTCGCATGCCACAACACTGCACCTTGCATCACAGGTTGTTCAATCAACTCTTCCTCAAATTAAAAATTGAATTCCCGTGTACAAAATTCACGCAACCCTGCGAAGAATCTCGCAACCCGACCGCAGGTGACACCCTGCACACCCGACTGCTGCGATGGAGTCTTTCAAACGGTCGATGAAGTCTTTCAAGCGGTCTATCGAGCAGTATAAGGTTCATTAGTGCAAATCGCTTAAGGTGGACGTTTTGGGGAAAAAAATACACAAAATGGTACGAAGACGAAAGAAGCGAGGCTGATTTCTCTTTCAGCGACAGCCGTGTCAGGTGATAAGAGTGACACACCTTGAAGATTTGATCTCCATTTATTTTTTTTTCCTCTAATATTTTTCACACACATCCATAACGTGTCATCGACCGTGATTGAGAAGGTGAAAGCAAACAAGGTGGATTATTGACTCCATCAACTCTTTTTTTTTTTTTTTTCCCCAAAAATGTCTTTGGAGGAGAAACTAAAACTTGTCCAATCAAAGTACTAAATGACACAAAACGGCATACGACTCAATCATTTAGTATTTTTGTTTACTTGCTGCTTTTCTTTGCTGTTTGGTATTCGGAGGAAACGCGACATGAAGCCAGTAGAGCATTACACACTTGACACACTTTAAAAAAAAAAAAAAAAAGAGAGAGAAAACATGAGCGCAGCTGCCTATCTGTTTCTAAGTGTGTGTGTGTGTGTGTGTGTGTGTGTGTGTGTGTGAGAGAGTGAGACAGAGAGAGAGATTCGCCCAGCATGGTACTTCGTGATAATGCTCAACCATAATAGTTTCATTGTTGAGCTATTGATAGAGATTTGATTTTAGCGTCTAATATCACCACAAAGATAAGATAAGACAAGAGAAACTAATTAACCCTTCACGGAGGATGACAATCTTACAGTGGCACATATAAATAAGACGGTTGCATTGTCATAATATGATAAATACACATATAAAGATAGCAACGCGATGCGTGCCAGGGATTGAACCGAATATGAAAACATTACAGATCCGTCCTAAACAAATACAAATACAGATCTGACCTGTAGATGGTGGGTTTTTTTGTTTGTTTGTTTTTTTTGTCTAGTTTTTTCAAATGATTGCTCTCCGTCGCTATTAAAAGAAAATCTTCCCGGAAAATCGTATGTTCATTCTAATGAAATGTTACTGCAAGGACCCCAGAAGCACTCGGAGTGCTTCGTAGATCCTGACAGCGGATCTTTCTGAAATCTAACAAACCCAGTGTACATGGATATCATCGTCAACTGTGAATAATAGTTTCTTGATTTGGCAACAGCGCCGTTGTTTTGACATGTACTTATCTTGCTTACTCAGCCACATTAGATAGAATGCTTTCCAGAAAGTTCCCCAAGCCGTCTGGTTCAGAGGCTGAACCAGAAACTTCCAGTACTGTGCAAAAGTCTTAGCATCTAAAGAAACGCCATGAAGCAAAGACGCCTTCAAGCATCATGAAAATTACATGCAAATCTACTGTAAAGAACATTAAACAGTAATAAACTGAACGAAGTCAATATGTGACATGGCAACGCGTTGCTTTTTGTCTAGGACTGTTTGCCTGTTTTTGTTTGCTTGCATGTTTCTCTGTTTCTTACGTTCTGTAAAGTTGCTTTGAGACAATGTTCGTTGTTGAATTGAATTGAATTGAATTCTTGCAATTTTTGCATAAAATTGCTTTTTGCATTGCAATTTTATAGGGAAATTAGTTGGTACGTTTTTTTCTGAGCATCATGCAGAATCTGGAGACTTAGTCGCACTCTCTTCTGTTTTTTTTTTTTTTTTTTTAAACAGTAAAACCTAACATTTTAACCTAGCATTATTATTTTTTTTTTTTGTTATGTAATATGCTACTTTCTTTACTGACAAACATTTTTCTGGAATATTGAATTTTTTTTTCAAAAAAATGACACTAGGGTAGACTCTTGCACAGAACTGTATGTAATACAAATGTATAAAAAGATACAAATCTGAAAACAGATACGAATATTTTGAGCACTAAACAGATACAGATATCGATACAGATAACGGCAGTGCGTTACACCACAAATAAATACAGTACTGCGCAGACGTATTTACTAATTTCATATTGTTTCTAGTGTTGAAGAATTTGGTATGATTTATGAATATTGCCGATAATGAAGCACAAGGATGGGAAAATGGACTTAACAGAAAATCAACGGTACTGAAGCAATAGGAAGTCTGTAAATCTTTTAATTGTAACACTTTCATATCGACGTGCATTAATAAGCACTGCATGGCCCTCTGACTGAAAACAAAATGGCTGTGTCTGATTTCTGCGCAGTACTGTACACACATAATGTGTCTATACATAGTATATATTAATAAATGTTATGGTTAGGAGAGTTTCAGTTTCAGACTGGTTGTGATTATGAAGACATCACCCTGACTTCTGCTCACAGTGAACCATAAAAAAGGGAGACACAGAAACACGGGTGGCTGCAGCTGGGTGAACTTGAAACGGTTGCCGGGACAACGATGTACCGAATCCTTCAGCCTCCTCGTCCTCTAGCGATCAAAGAGGCCAAATGGAGTGAGAGAGACAGACAGTTCGCCCACACTCAGCCGTCTCTGCTACACTCTCACACACTCACACACACACACACACACACACACACTCACACACACACGCAATCTAGCACAGCACTTTGTGTTGGAGCGTCTGTGTGTTTTTTTCTCAGAGGTTTAAAAGGAGCATGGTGGTAACTCCCAAACCTCATCGCTCTCAAAATGTTTATAACACTTCATACAGAGGTCATAGCTAGTGTATAATAAACCATGAACACGTTACTTCATGTTGTCATGCATTCATAAATGTAGTTATAATTATGAATGAAAATGCATTCATAACTAGCGCTATTATGCATTATGAATTATTAAAATGATGCATCATAAGTAGTGTTCATAACACACTATATTACCAATACCAAAGGAACTGAGGGCCACTTTGTGTACTGCATTATGAGGCCTGGTTTATTTATGTATTTTTTATAATAATAATAATAATAATAATAATAATAATAATAATAATAATAATTTTAAATTAACAGTAAATTTAAATTAACAGTTTTTTGGCTTGATACAATTGTGAGAAATAAATAATTAGAAATATTTTTAATACATTTAATATATAATTTTTGCTTAAATTATGTTTTATTATTATTTATTATAATTGATTATTTATAAGTTATTATATATCATAATACACACCAGTATTGTGGTTTATCTCTGGCGCTTTTATAACAAGTACCTTTTTAAAAAAAAAAAAAAAATCAAAGCCTTAGCATAAAATAATTTTATATTTTTGTTACATATTAATTATGTATTAATAATTTTATACATATTAATCAGTTATCCTTTTCAAAAAATTTCCAGCATCATTTCATCACATAACTGTGACTGTGCATTACTTCTAATTTTAATGTAGCCTTCCATGTTTTTAAAAATGTTCTTTTAAACTTTTTAGCAGTTTTAAATGGTTTTAAAGGGTTAAACGCAGGGCAGGGTTAACATTCTGGTGTACAAGGGTTTAATGAGACAGGTTTCAGTTCCATGGTACCGTCAAAGTTCAAGGGTCAGGTTTTAGGGAAGGTTGGAGTTGAAGGGCACGGTGTGATTATAAAGCACTGCCGCATTTCCCGTTTCTCGCGGAATTAATATAGTGGGCAAAAACTTTAGTTTACAAACAAAGCAAGACAAAATGTCATGTTAAGGTTATTCATTTACAATGAATAAATGTTCGAATTTATTAAGCGTTTTATTCTTCTTAAACGACAGCAGTTTGCGAACCGGTACAATTTTCATTAATTGACAAACGACGTGTCATACTTTTTTATCCGTTTATAGTTACATTTAATGATATGGAACGTCCAAAACAAGTTAGTTCCTCTTCTCACAGCTATAAAAAGTCATTCCCTCACCACCTTCACTTCCAAAAACAACCCAAAAAAAAAACCCATAGCTTTTCATATTACAAAGAAACTGCAAAAAGCGTAAACTCATCTAGTCTAAGACTTTCTCATGGCGGAAAACTTACTGACACTGGAGACTCCTTCCATAAATGCTCAATAAACATCGCCTCAGAGAGAACTGTTTGTTAATCTGTTTATGCGGATCGTCCACTGTTCACATCCCTGTGGAAGCTGTTACTATGGAAACGATGAAGCATTAACGTATCGGTGCCTCGTAGCTACGCTCCTGTCAGAGCTGAAAATGAATCAACGACTTCTGACCAATCGGAATCGAGAATCCGGCAGCGCTCTGGTGTAACGCGTTGTAGCAAAGTCAAACACACAACACATGTTTGTGTAGCTGCGAGGAATCCAAGAAGCTGAAGCAACTTCTCTTTGCTCAATATGAATTAGAAATTTCTCAACCCTCGCTGTGCAACGACAGTTGTGTATCTGAGAACAGCTTCAGCATGGGATTGTGGTCTCCGTGTGTGTGTGTGTGTGTGTGTGTGTGTGTGTGTGTGTGTGTGTGTGTGTGTGTGTTGATGTCGATTCCTCAGATCTGACAGCTTCCCTTTTCTCTGTACACCAGCTCACGATGACAAGCCCCAAAAACGGAGCGCTTCATGGTTTTGAGGAAGGCAGATGCCTGTCCCATCAGATGAAAGATAAAGATGTGCACTATTCTGAGTTTTTATATTTAAAACCTGGTAAGATAAAGGTTCTTCCTCTGTCCATTGCACACTGGTGCTCGCTCAGTTCTCCTTTTTTTTCGTGTGACTTTGGCAAACAAAAAGTTGAACAGTCAGATCCTGGAAGTAAACTTATGTCTACTTATGACGGCTGTCGAATTAATCAGCTATGAATATATTAAAAAAAAAAACCACGAGATTATTAAAATTAGTCCTTATACACTCCTTGTAAATGTAAAATCCATGTCCTTTTTTTACAGAAGTACCACTGAGGACCACTTCCGAACGAGTGCTGAGCTAGCTAGCCATGTAGATACTGCAGGTGATGTAGCACAGCAATGCCTCTTGTTGTAAGTAAAGCTTAGTTAATAACAGATTTAATCCCACAGCAATGTTAAAATTCTCGATTCTGATTGGTCAGAAGTAGCACCAGCTTTTTCACAGGTTTCTATAGTAACAACTCATTCACTGGGACGTTTCACACAATCTAAGCTTAGTAATAAACAGACGAAAGCGTGTTCTTTAACAAATGAGGAGGCGCTTATTAAACATATAAGGAAGGAGTCTCCAGTGTCAACGCTTTGAAACTATAACTTACGGTCTTTACTGTAACTGCGTCACCAAACGAGTGCACTTATTTAGAGTCCCGTTACAGTCTGCGAGTAGAAGATGATACCGAGAAGTCCTTAAATACAAACATTTTGAGATTTGATCGAACACAATGTTTTTCCATATTTAATTTCCCTCTTAGCTCTTAAGGTGAACTCTTTTATTTTGCGTTTCATCCAACTGAATATTAGTTTTCGGATGGACCTCGTCTCTTAAACCTCGTCAGTGTTAAACTAGACAATTCTCTACAGCTATCAAGAACAACAACAACAACAAAAAAAATACATATTACTTCCTCCCTGGTTTTACACGCGACATCAGACGCGCAAATTAGTGCTTGTTTTTGTTTTTTTTTTAATCCTAGTAAAGCAGGGCTTGACACACTGCAAAAAATGATATTTTAACAGGTAATTTTGTTCAACTTCAACTTCAAAATTCAACTAATATTTCTCTTTATTCAATTGTTTTTAAACAAATATATGATTAGTGAGCTTATTTCTGGACATTCTTGAAATTTTCTCATTCTATTAATAAATCATTTTGCTTAAATCAAGTGTTTATTTCTAGAAAGAAGCAAAAGTATTCTGCCAATTGCTTAAAATTAGTAAATATGTCCAGATATAGGTTTAATAGTCCCATATTTGCTATATAATAATCTCATCATTATGATTATGCTATATATATATATATATATATATATATATATATATATATATATATATATATATATAATCTAAATATTAGAAAACTTTTCCCTAATTCAAGATATTTTCTAGTTCGCAAAGCCAGGCTACAACAACTAAAAAGACAAAAAAAAAAAACCAACAAAAAAACAACAAAACTGATAGAAAACTCCCACAAAACTCTATACAACAACATTACAAATGGGATGAGGTTGAGAAGGGAAACTGCTCTGATTGTACTATACACTCGGTATGGAGTCTTCTATATATGGCTACCTCCTTTTTAAATGATGTAAGTTCCTGATTCGTTGGTTTGACACTTTTCTGAAACATCTACACTAATTGAGCTGAGAGAAACTTCCGGAAACGAGGTTGCTGAAAAAGTGGGCGGTGCCTTTTTTGTCTGTATAGAAGACCAATTAGAGTAGACATGAAGAGCACTGTAATAACTAATTAACGAAGAAGGTGAGAGAAAAGGCATGTATGTGCATGCTGAACGTGTGTGTGTGTGTGTGTGTGTGTGTGTGTGTGTGTCTCCGTGGAACAGTGCACAGGGAGTGTTCGTGGGTGGAGACTCACCGGCGGGAGATGTGGGACTTTGGGAATGTTGCCCGTTGTGTGTGTGGAGCGACAGGTCCACCTGCATTCTGCCGCCCTCCTTCCTGGGAGAGCACTCGCCGTTACCTTAGAGACACACACACACACACACACACACACACACACACACACACACACACACACACACACACAGAAAGATAAGTACAGTGAGGACCTTGTCCTGAACAGGACAACACGTGCTGAACAGCATTATTCCCCTTATACGTCAGCAATTTGCCAATGATGACCGGTTTTAATTAATTCATGCATGACACACACTTTTTTTATCCATTTATAGTTACATTTAACGTCATGGAGCGTCCATGAAACAAGTTCCCTTACGTTATAGCAGCTATAAACAGTTTTTCCCTCACCAGTCTCTCTTTTTTTCTCTTCCTTGAAGTTAATAAGAGAGAAAAAAAAAGTCACAATCTCTTCCGTCGATGGTGGGAAAACTCCTTAAATGTTACGAAGCACTGACACTGGAGACTCCTTCCATAAACGTTAATAAACATCTACTTACAAGAAAAACAATTACAGGTTTTTCTTTGTTAAAAAAAAACAATACATTTTTACGCCTTTTACTATGAGCCTTAGATTAGGTGGCGTATCCGTCGCCTATGCAAGTTGTTACTATGGAAACGATATTGCATTAAAACGAGTGCCTTAATATAAACCTGTGACTTGCAGCTGTATTACAGTCAGAGCTGCTGTTGTAGAAAAAGATCAACATCTTCTGACTAATCAGATCCGGGAATTCAGCAATATTAAGGTATAACAAACAATATCAAGTAACAACAACAATAAACCAAGTGAGTTAACACTTCTTTTCATTAACGTGTTTAAATTTTAAACTTACTTTGCATGCATTTACTAAACTCGACTGCATATTAATTAGCATTAAATTAATTACAGATGGTTACTTAAAATTATTAAAGTCTCCAGGTATAAATACTAAAACCTCAATTATGAATTTGGCCAATTAACCACCACAAACATTAATTAAGACATTAGTGCTTATCGGGGCCTGTGAACGTGTCGTAGCTCGTTTTAGTACTTATAAACTTTATTAACCCTGCTGATGGTGTATCAATGCCGAAGTTGTTGTTTCGTTAAGAGTAACAAACGCTGTTCGTTATGGGAAGGTAAGTTGTTACCAATGATTAACCAACTTTCTAGTTAAACTGATGAGAAATCATTTAAATTGATATCACATATACATGGCAATAACAGAGCACTGTGAAATTCTTGATTCTGATTGGTCCGAAGGTGTCGATTAATTGTCTATTCTGACAAATCACAGGTTTACATTAATGATCTCGTTCGAATACGTTATTGTTTCCATAGTAACTACATGCGCAGGGCCTTGTAAGGGGGAAGCTCCATAACAATGAAAATAAAAAACTAATCATTAACATGGTGATGTTTTCTGTAAGGAGACTTTTATTTAACATTTACGGAAGGAGTCTCCAGTTTCAGCGCTTTGTAACAGTCAGAGGTAATACCATAATTTTAAGTTTTCCAACATCCTCAGGACCCAGGACTTACGCTTTGTGGATTCTTAGTAAGATGATTAGCTTTCTGAGAGTAAAAGAGCGGCTGGTGAGGGAACGACTGTTTATAGCTGCTATAACGTAAGCGAGAACAGGAACCAACTTGTTTCACAGACGTTAAAAGTAACTCTAAATGGATCAAAAAAGTACAACGTCATTCTTTAATAAGTAAAAAGATGTTAGTGTTGACAAATTAGTGTAGTTGTAGTATACGAGGAATAAAACATCTTGTGATGTGCTGTTCTTCATCACACCACACTGTTGTTGATTATTTCCCTAAAACAGCATGCCCTCGAGTGTTTTATTCCTTACTTCATTTTCAACAGGCACTTATTGGAGTCTGTACTGCACGACATAGAATCGACATCATTATGTACGCTATGTAGTGAGAATATATAGGGAACAGGAAAGCCACTTAGGATTCGACTCAATGTCGATATGTAAAAATGTGCTAAATATCGGTTACAGTAGAAAAAGTTGTTGCGGGTAAAAAAAAAAAAAAAAAAAAACTAGAAAAATGAATGTGAAACATTTTCGGAAAACAGATGATATTGATGGTTAAGGCGATATAAACATGTACGAAATCTGTATAAACATACAACATATCTGTTTTTTTTTTCTTGCTTGTACAAATGTACTAAACGATATGTAGAACATGATGAAAAATAATTGTTTTAGCCATGGCCTCTGCACAAGTGTATTAAGTGGCTCAGAAAACCCATTCGGAAAGCTAACTTCCGATCCGGAATGCTTGTTTGTGATTGGATGCCCTTCCTGTCAGTCATTCTATAGACATGCTAGATCCTGGTAGCAGGGCTTCCTGAATATGGGTGGATATGAGAGGTAGGTTTAAGTAGTAAAAACAAACAAACAAACAAAAAAAAATATATATATATATATATATATATATATATATCATTGAAATGTCAGATCCACCTACTTAATTGTGAGTGACCTAATCTAGACTAATCGTACCTCATGCACCTTAAAGTAATTCACATTCTAGTGCCTACACACTTATAAACACACACGCACATAAAACGGGATTATTGTGTAGGAGGCCCTCTGACTAAACCAGTGCATAATGTTAGATCAGGAACATTTGATCACTGTGCGTATGCGGATAAAATAAAGCGGAAGCTTTTGTTCCACTTGTCAAAGAGTGAGACTGAAGCAGTGTTCCAATCCTCTGACCTCCTACTGCAGAGCGCACTACCTGTTCTTACACTCGCCTCTCATTCGCAGCTACAGTGTACGCTACAGCCCTTCTCCGGTTGCTCAGGCTCGCTCACGCGCTTTGTTTAGTGAAGTGTGTGCCAGCGGGACGTCCTCTCCTCTCCTGCTGGGAGAGCTTGTTAACCTTTCAGCCACATGCTTGACATCTAGATTGGATTTCAGCGTCTCTCTGCACTCTGCGCTTGAAATGGCTGTGCGCCGTGGCCCGCGTACGCCCAGGGGGAGCGACTGCTTCCTGACTGATCTGTTTTCCTCCCGACCCCTTCAGAGAAAGCCTCACAATACACACACACACACACACACACACACACACACACACACACACACAATGCTCTCCCTGTTTATATCTTACCACACAATACACCCTCAGCGTCCATCGGTTACTGTTTGCGATTGATTTCCCTCATCCTTTTTTTTTTTTTCCTCCGTACACTTCTCTACAGTTATGAACACATGAAACAAGACTGAATTAGAAAGAAAAAAAAAAAAAAAAAAAAACGTTCTCTCTACAAGCACTCCGAGTCCACTTACTGTTTTGTTGTATGACTGGTTGCATCACTCAACTCCACACACACTCAGAATCATCCACAAGGACACACTGCTGCGCGGCAGAGAGCCTTGGCGCTTAGCTCATGTTTGATAATGAGTGGAAAGCACCTGCACTGTCAGTGTTAAACTCTCTATTGTAATGGAGCCCTGCGTGTCTAGTCAGACCCTCCTTCAAACAGGTCGGAGCGGCTGAATCAGAATATGACAGGAAAGTGATCGCTTAGCCTGGAGTTCTCTGTTCATACAGCTTCCAAAATGCTTGTATTGAAAAGTCTGACAGGGCTGTACAGGATAGAGTTAGAACTGAGAATAGATTTATAACAGAGCACAAATAGAGCTGTAACAGAGAATAGGTTTATAACAGAGGATAGACAGAGCTGTAACAGATCACAGATTTGTACCAGAGTATAGCTAGAGTTATAACAGGGCATAGGTAGTGTTAAAACAGAGCATAGATTTATAACAGAGTATAGATCGAGTTATAACAGTGTTAAAACAGAGCATAGATTTATAACAGAGTATAGATTATAGTTATAAGAGGGCATAAGCAGTGTTACAACAGAGCATAGATTTATAACAGAGTATAGATCGAGTTATAACAGTGTTAAAACAGAGCATAGATTTATAACAGAGTATAGATTATAGTTATAACAGGGCATAAGCAGTGTTACAACAGAGCATAGATTTATAACAGAGTATAGATCGAGTTATAACAGTGTTAAAACAGAGCATAGATTTATAACAGAGTATAGATTATAGTTATAACAGGGCATAAGCAGTGTTACAACAGAGCATAGATTTATAACAGAGTATAGATTGAGTTATAACAGTGTTAAAACAGAGCATAGATTTATAACAGAGTATAGTTAGAGTTATAACAGGGCATAAGCAGTGTTACAACAGAGCATAGATTTGTAACAGAGTATAGATCGAGTTATAACAGGGCATAAGTATTGTTACAACTGATCATAGATTTGTAACAGAGCATAAAGTTATAACAGCACACAAATAGATAGTTACGGCAGGCCACAGGTTTACAAAAGAGCACAGATAGAGTCATCACAGATTTGCAAGAAAGCATAGATAAAGTTATACGAGATCATAGGCTTGTAACAGATCATAAATATATTATAGGTAGATTATTAACAGACTACAGGTCATTAATAGAGAATACACAGAGTTAGAAAAGATCATAGTTTTGTAGCAGATCTTATGCTTGCAACTGAGCATAGAAAGATTTATAGCAGAGGATATACAGCCTTATTACAGATCTTAGGCTTGTGACATCATAGATAGTCATAACATAGCATAGACAGAGTTATATTGGAGCATAGATGGAGTTATGGCAGATCCTAGCCATGTAGCAAGGCAAAGATAGAGGTATAACGGATCATAGACTTCTAACTGCATTGATGTAGTTATCATAGATAGGGTTATAACAGATATGTAGCAGAGCACAGAGTTATAACAAACCATAAGCTTATAATAGAGCAGGCACAGAGTTATAACAGAGCAAAGACAGAGTTATAACAGAGCATAGAGTTATAACAAAGCAAAGATAGAGTTATGACAGAGCAAAGACAGAGTTACAACAGAGCATAAAGTTATAACAGAGCAAAGATAGTGTTTTAACAGAGCAAGGATAGAGTTATAACAGTGTATATAGAGTTATAATAGAGCAAAGACAGTTATAACAGAGCATAGCATTATAATAGAGCAAAGACAGAGTTATAAGAGAGCATAGAGTTATAACAAAGGAAAGACAGAGTTATAACAGAGCAAGGATAGAGTTATAACAGTATATATAGAGTTATAATAGAGCATAGCGTTATAATAGAGCAAAGACAGAGTTATAACAGAGCATAGAGTTATAACAAAGGAAAGACAGAGTTATAACAGAGCAAGGATAGAGTTATAACAGAGCATAAGTAGAGTTAAAACAGAGCACAGAGTTATGACAGAGCAAAGACAGAGTTATAACAGAGCAAGGATAGAGTTATAACAGAGCATAAATAGAGTTAAAACAGAGCACAGAGTTATAACAGAGCATAGAGTTATAACAGAGCATAGATAGAGTAAGATATGTTATATAGCATAGCAAAACCAACATGCAAATAATCATAGATAGTGTTATAATAGAGGATAGATGGAGTTATAGCAAAGCACAGACAGAGCTCTAACTGAGCATAGATAAAGTAATGAGAGAGCATAGATAAGACTGATTGAGGTAGATAAAGTCAGAGTAGACAGAATGTTAACAGAACATAAATTAAACTATAACATAGCATGGCAAGGAATAATAGACGAGCACAGATGGGTAGATTAACAGAAATACAGTATAACAGAGCACAGATAGCTATAACAGAGCGCAGATCGGTACAGATAATGTAGCAGTGTATAGATCGGCACAGATAGTTATAACAACACACAATAAGAGTTAGAACAAAGCACAGATAGACTTATAGATAAAGCTAGCGTAAATAAAGTTGTAGCAGTTGTACAGACACAGCACTGCTATGTTATAACTTACAGCAAACAGTTATAACAGCATATTGAGCTGTAGATAGTTATAACGGAGCATAGGGTTAGTTCAGATAGTTATCCCATATTACACACAGTTGTATTAAGGGAATATGGAGATATAAGGGCTTTAATAAAGCACACAAGTCAAAAGAGTAAATGGTTATAACTATCTAAAACCCTGTACACTGTTATAACTGCTGTCTGTTATAACTTATCTGTGCTAACTGACTGCTAACTACTGATACAACTTTATTTATAGCAGACAGTAAACAGTTATAACAGGGCACAGAGTCGGTGCACAGAGTTATAACAGTTTTAATAGGGCACAGATAGTCATGAAAGAGTAAAAGGTTATAACTATCTACAACCCTATACACTGTTATAACTGTTTGCTGTCTGTTATAACTTATCTGTGCTAACTGACTGCTCTGATACAACTTTATTTATAGCAGACAGTAAACAGTTATAACAGAGCACAGAGTTGGTGCACAGAGTTATAACACAGTTTTAACAGAGCACAGATAGTCATGAAAGAGTAAAAGGTTATAACTATCTGCAAGCCTATACACTGTTATAACTGTTCACTGCCTGTTATAACCTATCTGTGCTAACTGTATCTGTGCTCTAAAATTTTTTTTTTCTTTTTTTTTACAACTTGATCTATGTTCTAACTACAAGCTCTGTTATTACTCTATCCATGATGCATTATAACTTATAAACTCTCTGTGATAACTGTGTTTGTGCTCTGGTACAACTTTAGTTATAGCACACAGTAATCAGTTATAACAGAGCATAGGGTTAGTGCTGATAGTTATAACAAATGACATACAGATGTATTAAAGACTTTCAGTGGAGTTATAACAGAGCCATAATAGAGCACAGTCAATTGCAACTTACATTGTTATAACTATTGGCTCCCCTATCAGGGCTAAGTGTGTTTGTGGTCTTATACAACTTTATTTATGCTAACTTTATCTATGTTCCGACTCTATGCGCTGTTATTATTCTATCTACACTGTGTTATAACCATTTACTGCCTATCAGTGCTAATGGTTTCTGTGCTCTGCTACAACTTTATCCATGTTCTAACTCAATGCTCTTGTATTACTCTAACTCCAGTGCATTATAACTTATAAACTCTCCGTTATAACCATTTACTGCCTGTTATAATCTGTTCACACTCAGTGTATATTCTGATATGACTTTATTTATTATAGTAGAGCACGGATAGTCATGAAAGAGGGAACGATTTTCACAGAGCGCAAACTGATTTATAACACATTGAAGATATGGTTATAAGAGGTTATAAGACTGCATAGAATGCAATTCAGCTATCATGAGTATGGAAAGAGAGAAGAGAAAGAGAAGCAGAGAGAGAGAGAGAGAGAGAGAGAGAGAGTCAATGACAGACAATGACCCAATCGCAGAGTCCGTGTCTGGTTACCACGCCGGGGTTGAGGGAAATCTCAGGTGACCGTCAGTCCCCTGGCAACGGGAAACGAGCAAGCGCTCCGATTTGAGTGACGGAGAAGGGGAGGATTTTCCATAACAGCGCAGCGAGGTAGCTGCGGCCTCCCACTCCGGTCTGCCTTCTTAGGGAATTAGATCGGGCTTGGCAAAGAAGAGTGATTTGTCAGCCCAGGGCAAAAAGAGAGCGCGAGAGAGAGAGAGAGAGAGAGAGAGAGAGAGAGCTCAGCCAGATGACTTCAGGCCAGAGATAAGGACTGCAAACCACGGAGCAAAACTGAGCTGATATCTATCAAGCACACTGTGTCTATTATCGCTCTGAGGAGCTATGACACACTCCGTCCTCTGAAAGTGTGCGGTTTTCACGGTTTTACTACTGTTCCACTTCATGTTGATTTCTCGTTCTACTACACAAATGAGCATTCACTCCACACACACACACATACACACACCACATACCACCCTCACACCCAGACTTGTTCACTCCCATGGGCCAAGGGTGCATGGATAATATTAAAAAGGCGAGCGGCTGCCCCCGTGCTGATGCAAGTCGAGAGCTTGTAGGAAAGCCCGATGGAGACTACAGGAGTGAGTGTGGGACTGTGCTGAGTCATAATCAGATCGTTCACTGACTCAGTGCATAATGCAGAAGTTAAAAAATAACGAGTGAAGGCATTGTTCCATGCACTTTCTTAATCTTAATGGACACTTGTATGGAGGAGGATGATAAGAACTCAAAATGAATGCACCAAGCAAAATGGAATATTTGGACCAAAAAAAAAAAAAAAAAAAAGACACTGAAGCGTCTTGGACTTTTCTTTGGCTTCTGGCCTGTTTTATCAGGAAAGGTTGGGCTAATTACAGGCTAATCACGAGGCTAATTACAGCCAGCGTGTTGATGACAATAACACTTCTACAGCATAAGACTATTTGGATAACTCCTTCTTCTGCTTCTGTTGAAAGACACTGTTCAAAAGTTTATCTTGGCATTTGGCCCTTTTGGGTTGGGCAAAGCAGCAGCAATCTCAGATCACTTCAGAAGGAAAAAAAAAAAAAAAAAAAAAAGAAGAGACAGTTTTTTTAGACAGGATCCGCTCTCCCGGCGTTGGTTGTGGCATGTTGTAGACGCGCAGGTTTTTGAGCTGGGATCTGGTTTTTCCTGTCAGGCCCTGTGCCTTTTGGATCAAAGTTCCACAAGCAAACCACACTCCCACTTTTACCGCCCTTCATTAGGCAACGTCCACATGCTAAGTGTCATTTACTGCTCGGCAATATGCTAAGAAGATTCTGGGTAGTTTTAAAATGAAAGAAATTCTGCAAAGCAAAGATGAAGTGTTTCTACCTATACAGAGCTGATTACAAAGAGCAACAAACTGTAATGAAGTAACCACGCAAGGATTTGGTATGGCCATGTGTTTCTACTGAATCTGCATCAGATCTCTAAGATACACCAATGACGGTTATAAAGAAACCAGCTAAGAGAACCTGATATATTCTTTTTATTGAATGTATTTATTTAGAAAATTTATGGGCGGAAACCTAAAATTTGTTCCTTTCCAATGCCAAAGTACTTCAATTCAGTTTTATTTGTTTAGTGCTTTTGACAGTGGACACTGTCACAAAGCGGCTTTACAGAAATCTGGATATAAAATTTGAATTTTTGCTTAATGAGCAAGTCAGAAGAGATTGGCGGTGAGGAAAAACTCCTTGAGACGACAAGTGGCGAAAAAAAACAAAACCTTGAGAGGAAACCGACTCAAAAGGGAACCCATCTTCATCTGAGTGAAACCGGATAGTGCAAAGAAATGCAAAAGACGTTTTTAAAAAAAAAAATAATAAATTAAAAACCGGTGTGCACTGTACTCATATACTCACTTTATTAGGGGCACTGGTACACCTGCACATTCATGCAATTATCCAATAAATTCATGCAAATGCAAGTCAGGAGCTTCAGCTTTGCCCATTTTGCTCTGTCCTCTCACATCAGAACTGCCGCTCACTGGATGTTTTTTGTTTTCCACACCACTCTGAGTGTTCCCAGGTTCCTGAAATGCTCAACCTGGCACCTTCAACCATGCCACGCTCAAGGTCACGGAGATTATCTATTGTTCCCCCCATTCTGATGTTTAATTAGCTGATGAACGTTAACTACAGTCCTGCACCTGCGGGATTTTGGATAATTACATGAATGTACGGGCGGATTACATGAACATAATAAAGTGGACGCTGAGCGTATGTGCGTTTCCCTGAAAGCCAATTCCAACTTGCACATCTCCTAATAATGGTGTTATATCGACACAGATCTGAGAGAAAGTCTTATAAGAGCTGTTCTTGTGGAGTTTAACTTTCTGATATGTCAGAATTCAGTAAAAAAAAATGTAAAAAGCAACCACAAATTCTTCCCTCTAAACACATTTCAGTTCCGAAAGGTTACTTACACAATTAAATTTCATTTGCAAATAGCTTTTAAGGACTTAAGTAAAAGCACTCTTCACATAAATGTCTATTGACTGCTCCAATAACTGGCCTTAGACATCTATTATCAGTGTGCTGATTTAACCGGCTTGTCATTTTTTTTTTTTCTTCCAGTACAGTGCAATGACTTTTTGAAATTTACACGGCATATGCGTTAGACAGAGATTATGTCAAAAAAATTAAATAAAATAAAATACAAAAATAAATTAAAAAAAAACAAAGAAAGGAACACGATAGTAATGCTGATGTACGGTCTCTTCCAGCCTTCGTCTGGACGTCTAGACCTCACGTGGATTAGGTTAAATAATTTATTGACAAGTTTCTAAGCCTGTTCACTCGGCCTTCTAGAAGTTGGGATGCTGGTGTTAAATTTTCTAGAGCAGGATTGTATATAAAAAAAAAAAATCATACAGTATGTTTACAGAAATTAAAAATACAGTACAGTATTTTAACTTCTGCTGTAATCATGTGAGAAATCATGTACAACAAATAATAAGAAATGAAGAAGCATTCCCATCTTCTTAATCTCAAAAATAAATACATATAGTCTGCCTTGTGGATTAAACTGATATATTACGCTCCCTTTCATCCCGATTAGATGTTAGGATATTCACCGAGTTTATTACACTAGGTTATTTATGCTATATGTACTGGATTATTTAACCTTAACCAACACTAAACTTCAGCATTAATACATCATCAGTAATGTTAGTGAGGTAACAAAGTGAGTTAACAAATGTATTACTGGACGTTTATTTAAAGGTTAATGAAATACACCTGCACTGAGTGTTTATTCAATCCATGACCAAAAATATGCATAAAATAGCAAAAATTAAATTCCAGCACGTTCCTAGATGTTGATTATTTGCTGAACTCTGGCTTTCAGGTGTAAATATTGGAACTTGCTTCAGCTTTAGCTCTGGATTTTTCCAGATAACAGCCACGAACATGTTATTCGTGTTGTTCATTTTACTCAGTGGTGGTATGAACGTTAGTTAGCTCATTTGATTTATTAAAAAAAAAAAACAGAAAAAAAACAAAAAAACAGCCACTCAGTATGTCTGCGTTTTGCTTTCAGAGCAGAGCATAACTCGTTAATGGCTTGATCTTGATATCAGACACATGTGATGTAAGCAGAGGTGATAAAAGTAGCCAAATTTGCGACTCCTCATGTACATAAGTACTGTGCAAAAGCTGAACAGCTTCAAATCTCTCACTTCGTGAAGTTAAAGTAGAAAAGTAGAAATTTTTTGCATTTACTTCAAGTATGAAAGTAAAAGCAAAGACGCCGAACAGCACGGATTTTAGTCACTGGAGGTACGATTTCACCAAAGAAAGCCAAGTTAGCCAAATATAAGTGTTTAAGTCTCTCAACTGTTAGCATGACAGT
The DNA here is from genome assembly GCA_022985145.1 of Pangasius djambal. Classification (NCBI taxonomy): domain Eukaryota; kingdom Metazoa; phylum Chordata; class Actinopteri; order Siluriformes; family Pangasiidae; genus Pangasius; species Pangasius djambal. The sequence continues at coordinate 27,641,152 of CM040979.1, forward strand.
ACAACTGCAGTGATGAATCCAACGTGCACATACTCACAGCTAGATTACAGTGACGTGAATTAGGTCTCGTTCTCACTGTCACTTTTGTTAAAGTTTAGATTTGTTAGCAGTTTAGATCGGAAGCTGTAAATGAAGCTGGAAATGTAGTGATTTTTCTTTTTTATTAACGTAGTGAGGAGAAAGTAGAGATTTTTTTTTGCTTTTGAAATGAAAAGTAAAAGTGAAAAGTATCTTTCAGTAATATGAAAATGCGCCAAGTCTGGACGTTTCGTTTGATCCAAAAATGCAAAAACGTTTCACAAACTACTTTCTGGCTGTAGTTAGAGCACTTAAAGACAAAAAGAAATGAAACAGCTAGACTCCAAGGATCATTCAGTATGTCCAGAATTACATTCCTAATCCCTGTAGCTTTTCTATCAGGTCCATTGTAATATGCTTTAAGATGAAATATTGAATATGACGTTGAGGTGTTGAAAAGCAGTAATCGCTTTTTTTTTTTCCCCACCACAGAGTTAACCACGTCCTCCTAACCCTCTAGCCCGTCCACATTTTTGCTCTTTTCCCGTTCCCCGCACACCTGTTAAATGTAATCAAGAGCTGCAGAATGCTGAGCGTCAGGTGTGTTAGGATCTGGAAATAGAAGCGAAAAAATGTGGACGGGCGATAGGGAGGTCCCGAAGGAGTCGGACGAGCGAGAACCTTGAAGTGAAATGCAAGATGCATCGGCGAGGTGGAGCCGAGAGTGCGCTGTGTGTACACACTGTGATTTCAAAACGCATTGTTCTTCCGTTTCTGGGATTAGGAGCTTCATGGGCCAAAGGTTTCTGACATTCCGCGATGTTTAATCAGCACAACGACAAGCTCGCCTACGACTAAGACGTTTTTAACGTCTTAAAAAAAAAAAAAGCACTGAAGACAAGCACTTTATTCCGTCCACAGTCTTAATCTACCTGCTTTTGCAGCTAACTGTAAAAGCTCGTCTCTGTTTTCCAGCACACCTGCATGAGGACACTTTATCAGACCGTTCCATCTGAGGGAATCTGAAGGGGGAGGTGGGAAGGTACCACTGCGCACCTGGTACTGAAGCCTCGCGCAGATAACAAATCGTACGAGGAGCCAAGAACAGAACAGAACGGAACGAGAGAGCGAGAGAGCGAGCGAGCGTTTAGAGGGATATTTCCACAGCTTGGGTGTTTATCGAGTGTGTGTTTGACGATGCAGAACTAGACAAAACGTTTCTGAGGAGATTTTAGACAGAGTGTAAATAAATAAAGGTTTCATAATAGGTCGATAACTATACACTGATTTGCCAGTTCAGCTCAGCGTATAAGTATGTACAGTCACTCGCCGGCCACTTTAATGGGAACACCTGTATCGGTGCACGTTCATTCGATTATCCAGTCAGCCAATCATGTGGCAGCAATGCAGTGTATAAAATCGTGCAGGTACAAGTCAAGAGCTTCAGTTAATGTTCACATCAAACAGCGGAATGTGATCTGATTGCGGCAGGGTTGTTGGTTTGAGTATTTCAGATCTTGTAGGATTTCTCGACTTTTCACAGAATGGTGTGAAAAGAAACTAATGAACAACCAGCGACCGACAGTTCTATGACCGGAAACGGCTTGTTTTCAATGAGAGACCACTCTTTACATCCGTGGTGAGCAGAAAGGCATCTCAGAATGCACAACACAGCAAACCTTGAGGCAAACATGCTACAACGGCATATATATATACATATACATATATATATATATATATGCTGTTTCTATAGAAACTTTTGGATTTTGATAAATAGAACCAATTAAATTTGTCACAGGCAGGTACAAACATATATAAAAATCATTTATGGAATAGGAATGGAATATGATTTAAAAAATTTCAGTGCACATCCGTACGTAGAAAAAAACAACCAAAGGAAACAACGAAACAAACAAAAAAAAAAAGGTTTAGGCCACGCCCACTTTGGCTTTAAACATAGATCATAGATAATGCTATTTGGAATATTAAACAGATACAGATGCTGATAGTGTCACAGGGTTGCACCTCTACACATACACACACACACACACACATACGCGCACACATGCACACACACACACACATTGCAAAGTAGTTTTTTATGTGTTATTTTCTGATATTACGTATTATCGATCAAAACTTTAGGATGAATTGGAAATAATGACGATTGGAAAAAAAAAAAAAAAATCTTTCCTTCTGATCTGCAATGACATTTCTTTTCCAATAACAACGGAACACAAACTCTTGATATTGTGCAAGCATGTAATACCATGCACACGTCATACCCATCCACCTCCCCCAAAAAAAACATCAACAACAATAATCATTTTCACACGTCACGATATTTTCCATGACAAAAATAACTAAGATATCAGAAGGCACCGAGACTCATTTCGCACTGAACAAACCAAGACGTAAAGGAGACGTAAAGGAGACAGAAGCCGAACTTACTTGCTAGATAGCCATCGGTTGCCTCCATGACCGTGATGCGGGGGACGAGCTGTGGAGAGGAGAAACACAGAAGCCGTCAAGAGATCTGAGCTGTGAATCTGGGACACACAACCAAATGCTCGGCTTTGTGTGAATGTGACCACACATGCACTAGTCTTATATGTATATAAGATGCAATAATGACCACAGGACATAAGAAGCACATAAACGTCTAACCAACACACACTGTTTATAGCATAGCTAACATCAAGGGCACATCAGTGGATTTATAGATTTTTATACACGCAGCACTAAGAATCGCAGAAATCAGATTTCCAAAATGATATTTTCATATCATATATAATCATATATAATAAATCATATATAATATAATATCACAATCTACTTCTAGTCTTAATCACGGCCCTCTTTATCTTTTTTTAACCGAAGTCAAACGTTAATGACATCACTAGACCAAACCCCAGACTCAGGAGACAACGAATGACCTAATAATCTCAGCAAATAATCGATATTATGCACTGTATCTTTATGAAGCACTACAACCAGATGACTCATATCTTCTGCTACAAAATTATACCCTAAAACGTCTCTTGCACTATATATAGTATAAACGTCTTTCACAGAGGAAAAAAAAAAAAAAAAAAAATCGAGCTGCGGCCCATTGTACCTTTCACTTTTTTTTTTTTTTAAGGGTTTCACACCATAGAAACAGAAAATGGAGGAGTTGCAGGTTAGAGAAGGTGAAGACAAACCGTCATCTCTCTTTCTCTCTTTTGTTTAGCATGACACTACACTAAGCCGGCGAGCAACCCCATTAACACACGATCCACACGTTATTGAACAATATCAACTCAAATTCAGAGCAGGAGACATTTTTCCACAAATGTAAAATGGATTGTCTGGTTTTTTTTTGTTTTTTTCCCCTCTTCTTCCCATCGTGCTCAAATGAAACTTTTGAAAGTTCAGGTTTTCTCAAAAACGAGGCCTTGATATTTATTTTTCCCATTACGGAATAAAAGACGCCGTGTGATCTTATCCGCTGCATGATTTTCCTACTTCTCAGATAAAACGTCTAATTTCCATTTTATTCAATGAGGCCTCGAATGACGTTCGTTATTAGTTAAGCCCACTCACATAAAATGTGTCTTTTTTTTTTAATTTCTGAACTAAAACTCGATATAATCAAGAACAATGAAAAATGAAAAAAATAAAAATAAATAAAAATGAACAACGAGTAACGTTTCCTGTCCAAACAAACCATCCATGGAGAGCTATTTATAAATAAATAAATAAATAAATAAATAAATAAATAAATAAACAAACTTTTATGACCAATTTTATGGCTAATCTTTAATATCTTTCTATAATACGCAATTGAACGTTAGATGTCGGAATTTTTATCACTAAAGAAATTACAGAAACCTCTGGTCTCAAACCATGGTGAGGATAAACATTATCGTTTAAAATGATAACAGAGCTGAAAAAGGTGATCAGACAATCAGAAAACCTGACAGTAAAACGTTGGTCATGCGTGTGCATCTTAATAGCGGGGCTAGCTGCGTGTCCAGCACACTCGATCTTAAATAAATTTAAAATCAAAAGGACGCAACTACTTCAGTCTCACACACGTGCACAAACAGAGCCGCCTCTGCACCTAGCTTCTTGTTTGCTAAAAGAGACGCGTGTGTGTGTGTGCGTATGTGTGTGTGTGTGAGAGAGAGAGAGAGAAAGAGAGAGAGAGAGAGCTTCGGTTAAGAACCTCCATAATGAATAATCCTAATAAACTTAGACTTAACAATAAAGGTAAACACTTTAGACTCATTCCTCCATTCACCAAACGCACACCTCGTCTAATCTAAGCCAAAAAAAAAAAGGAACTCAGTTGTGAGTGAAATGAAAAGTGAATAATCACAGGATCGTTTGTAATGTAATGGAAAGAAAGAGGCACGTTAACGATTCGAGGATGGAGAGCTATACGACCCTCGAACCACCTCTGCCACGCACGCAGGCCCACGCTGGAGTTACATGAACTCTAATGAGTTCCTGAATACAGTTTTTACTCGCAAAAAAACATGCGTTAATTAACAGCACACGCTTTTTTTTTATCACTCCTTCACTGCATTTTGTGTAACATGGTGCTAAATATGCTTTAAAATGAGGGATGAAAGACTACTGACCAGCACATCGTGTGCTAAAATACTGTCCAATCACACTGAGGCCTGCTGTTTACTTGCCCTCACGTCTGCATTAGTGGTTCTGGATTTTTTTTTTTTTGAGTTATGATCCAGGGTCAGATTAGCAGCATGCAAAGTATAAAAACAAAACTGAGTTTTTAAAAAAAAATACTCACAGGTCTTATAAAATAATACATTAGCGCCACTGTTGAGAGTGTCGAATTAACACCTGACTCACACCTACAGCACTGGATTATAATTTACAGTGTTGAATTAACTCTCACAGCATTGGATTAGCACATAGAACACTGGATTCTAATCTCCATCGCTGAATGAACACCTAAAACACTGCACTTAACACCTAAAGCACTCGATTATGGTCTACAATGTTCCATTAACACATAAACGCTGGATTGTAATCCGCAGTGTTGAAGTAATACTTAAAACACTCGATGAACACCTAGAGCACTGGATTAACACCTGGAGCCTTGGATTATAATCTACAGTGTTTCATTTACTCTCACAGTGTTACATTCAAGTCCACCTAAAGTACCGAACGAACATTTACAGCGTTGAATTAACACTTATAGCACTGAATTAGCCCTAACAGTGCCGGTTTAAATTAAAGCACTTAAAATCCCTACACTACGAGTGTTAAAATAACTCTTGCACTGCATGATTAACACTTCCAGTGTTGAAATAACTCGTACAGCGTTCAGTGAACTCAACAAGTGTTGAATTGACTCTTGAAGCAGTAAAATATTCTCTGTGGTGTTGAATTAAAACCTATTGCCCTGAATTGACATCTACAGTGTTGAATTAACACCCAAAGCCTTGAACTGACATCTACAGTGTTGAATTAACACCCAAAGCCTTGAATTAACATCTATAGCGTTGAATTAACTCATACAGGATTGAATTAACATCTAAAGTGTTGAATTAACTCATACAGGGTTAAATGAACACCTTAAAAACCCTGAATTAACTCTCACAGCATTGAATTAATTCCCTGAGCACTGAATAATCATTCACTGTATTTGATCAAAATTGTAAAAAAAAATATATATATATATATATTTTTTTTTTTTCAGTCTGATTCATGTCTTAGTGTTGAATTAACTCCTGCACTGCAGAATTAACACCTACGGCGTTGGAGTAACTCGTAATAAGTGCTGAAACCTGCTCCACAGTCTTGAATCGGCTCTCAGAGCAGAAGATGGATTAATAAGTGCACAAATAAAGGCTGTGTGGTCGGTCTGTATTTGACTAAATAAATGTTGATCTAAGAGTTTATGAATTAATTACGTGGTGTATCTGTTAATTTAACTGTAAGGGCTGACAGAAATCATGCTTTACACCTGTCGCTCTGCCCAGGAGCACCAATAAGACACCTTCTCCTGAACTATTAAACTTTATTATTAAACTCTCGCCCTCTCTCTCTCTATACTGTGTACGTCTATATATATATATATATATATATATATATATATATATATATATATATATATATATATATATATACACATACATAGTATACACATACATAGTACACACACACACACACACACACACGTCTACAGTGCATGTACAGGATATGTAATAGGTATTCATTATAATAATAATAAGTACAAACTGTAACATTATGCAGATCTGAATCTGCTCCTGGAAGATCATCAGCATGAAGAAAGTGTTTAGAAATGCATGTGTTATCTGTCAGCAGTAGAAATGTTTACCTTGTCTGGTCTCCCCCTGTGAAAACGCTTAAAAGGTTAAAGGATAAAGAATCCCAAAAGCAGTACAAATCAACCAGAGCACTGCTTCTGATAATTTCCGAGGACAGACAGCTCCTAAATGGCTCGGGTGTCTTCCGATAAGCCTGTGATCGGGACGCATTCATCAGGAGATCAGCACTGGTCACAAGTGGAAAAAAAAGAAAAAAAAAAAAAGAAAAAAAAAAAAAAAAAAAAAAAAAAAAAAAAAAAAAACACAAAAAAAGTTACCAAAGGCACCGACACTGAGCGTTTGCCACAGGTTGCCAGATTGGGACGATTTACCAAATGCAAATCGTCATTTAAAAAAAGGACTCCAACATCCTTATAGCTCGATACAAATCTTCGTGGTGATTATGATATCCATAACCTTTTGAAATGTAACATAATTATATGTTTAATACAAGACCAATACTCATCAAATACACTTGAACGAGAAGACGGTTTGAGCGCAATCTGGCAACCCGGACACGCCCACTTCCTCTTTAGAACCTGTCAAACTTTTCCACTTTTCCATCTCCGCACCTGTCGTGTCTTTTTTTTCCACCTTTCCTCTGATCATTGCAGCTTTCTTTAAAGAGTTTGATTGTATTTCACTTCTGTGATTCAGTTTTGCTTCCGAAATCGATGGAAGGAAGCGAGTTTATACAGAAAGAATGACCGAGAAGGAGGGAAAGAGAGAGAGAGAGAGAGAGAGAGAGAGAGAGAGAATGAGAGAGAGAGTGAGAGAGAAAACGCTGAACTGGATCCACCGGTTCCTTGTAGAATTGGTTATAAATGAGGAAACAGGAACAGCCTCTTTTATTTATTTATTTTTTTAAAAAAGCAGGACTCGGGATTGAATTTGAACGTTAAGGGATAATGTTACAGGCAGTTAGCGTGGGTTGCTAACCTCCGTCTTTCTGACAGGTTTTGGTCACTATGGCAACAACTTTAGGCTTCTTCTGTGTAACGTTAGTTCAAAAAAAAAAAAAAACCTTTGAGCCTTTTTTTTTTTTAATGTATTGAATTTCTAAACTAACTATGTTAGGAACAGATATTTGATACAAAATATAGAAAAAAAATGTATATGACTAAATAAATTAATTTAAAAAAAACGCGACGGTGTCACGTAATACCGCGTAATATCGCGATATTTCAGTCACGGGATTAAAATGAGTTTTTCTAGGTACATTGATTAGGCTAGGATTTACCTGGGATTATTTCTCTCTCTCTCTCTCTCTCTCTCTCTCTCTCTCTTGGTCAGTTTGGATCAAGAAAACCATGTTTATCTGTTAAGCAGACAGGGACTTGAATGTTATTAAAGTGTAAGATAGCTCACATTATCACATTAGATTCACAGGTTATGGCTTAAATTATTATTAATATTATTAATATTTTGCATTTATACCCAATACATAATAATAATAACAACAATAATAATAGTAATAATAGCTAGAATTTACGTGTATATATATATATATATATATATATATATATATATATATATATATATATATATAATGTATGTATAAATTACTCCAACATCCTTATATCAGTATGGAAATAAATCTTTGTGATGATTATTATATCCATAACCTTTTGACATACAACATAAATATTATACTAATATTTAACTAGAGGATTGTTTGAGCACCATAAAACCATAATGTGCTCCAAAACCATTTAACCATAAAAATCTATCTATCTATCTATCTATCTATCTCTCTCTCTCTCTCTCTCTCTCTCTCTCTCTCTCTCTCTCTCTATATATATATATATATATATATATATATATATATATATATATATATATATATTCTACACAACCCTCTATCGACGTTAAACTCAGTGAAATAGACATTCCTGAAATATTAACTCTGTAAATCCCTCCCTGCGGTGCTCCGATTGCAACAGGTGATCCGATAACCGCACTGCCCGGGTTGCCAGATTTTGTACCACAATATCCAGCGTGGTTGCCAGATTGTACGCACAGTTTCCTAACCCAGGGTCACGCCAAAGCTCAGTTTACTCTTAATCACCTGTATAATTACATTTCGAAACTTGTCTATTTCTAGAGTTCCTAAGTCGTTTCCTGTATCATTAATTCGGTACAGAAATAAACGAAGAGGCTTTCGGGTTGAATCTGGCAACCCTGCTGCGCCGAGCACCGCGTTAGAGACAGTGATCTCCGCAATAAACACTGCAAATGGCATCGTGAATAGAATAAAAACGTGCAGCTGTGGATGAACTCGAATGAGTCTGTTACCTCAGCAGTGCAGAGGAAGGATCAGTGCCACCTCCTCCACAGATAAAGAAGAAGCAGATCATGAGAAATGAAGAGATATCAGAGTGTAGACGAAGCTGATCAAAACCCAGAGAAACAGATCCAACAGGCAGAGTTACACAGGGACAGGGTTGCCAGATTGGCAGCTTTCAATTTATGATTTGCCTATTTTGTATTCTCACTGGCTTGTCAGGCGACCTTGGATGTGGTAAACTGTAATTTATCTCTCTATGTCGATTTGGACCAAAAAAAAAAAAGGTCTAACATCATAAATTATACCACAGCATTATCGCCCAACATTCTGATCGGTCAGCTGTGACATAGTGCCAGTTGCAAGGCATATCACAGGTTTATATTTATTTATTTATTTATTCAACAAATAAAAAGTGTGTGATCATTGATATGGCGAAGTATTATGTAAGGAGACATTTCTATAAGACTTACGGAAGGAATCTCCAGTGTCAGCGCTTTGTAAAGGGTCAGTGCGATTTCCGCCGCAGGAAAGTACCCGGAAAGGATGACTATGTCAAGTCAAATCAAGTCAAGTGAAGCCAAGTCAAGTCAAGTGGGGTTTATTGTCATTTCAACCATATACAGCCAGTTAGTACATAGTGAAACGAAACGACGTTTCTCCAGGACCAAGGTGCTGCATACGACAAACACAGAACAACACAGAACTACAAGGGACTACATAAATTATATGTGGAATTACTTAAATTAATTTATTTATTTATCTTTTGTCTTCTTAGTAATATGTCTTTTTTCTGTCTTATTAACTTCACGGGATTGAAACGACTGGTGAGGGAATGACTGTTTATAGCTGCTATAATATTAATAACGCCCCACAATTATTTAATGTAACTATAAACGAATAAAAAGCACGATGTCATTCATTAATAAATTAAAAATGTAATTGTTGGAAAATCCCCGTGGTATAAGAGGAATGATACACTTCAGGACATCTTTCTGGTGGTAATAGTAAACGTTTTACCTGATGATAACTATATAGTATAAAAATTGATTACGAGGAAACTTTATCTGGTAATGGTAGTTGGTAATATGCTTCTAGCGACTGCTTCACTAATTTGCATATGTGTATTAGTAGTTTTTACATTGTTACTTGTTTGAACTAATTAGAGATGAACACACTTCTCACTTACAGAGTATTCGATTACTTTCAGGACCGTGGAGTGTGAATTTGCAGTGTCATGGAAAACTCCACCCGGAAACTCATTAAATGTACTTATACTGAAATATTTCAGATGTGTTTAGCAATACTGGTGCTAATTTGTTGGTCAGTGTTGTGTGTGTCACACTGACATCACAGTGGGACATTCAATTCAATTCAGTTCAATTTTATTTGTATAGAGCTTTTAACAATGGACATTGTCACCAAGCAGCTTTACAGAAATATATAAATTCTGATAGAAATTTTAAGTTTATAAATTTATCCCTAATGAGCAAGTCAGAGGTGACAGTGGCAAGGAAAAACTCCCTGAGAGGACATTAGGAAGAGGGGAACCAGACTCAAAAGGGAATCCATCCTCATCTGTGTAACACCGGCCTGTGCAATTATAAAAAATGTATCTTCTATAACTGAATACTATATAGTCCAAAGGTGCTAACTGTGTTAATAGGAACTTGAGTATGAGCATCAGAGTCATTTCTGAATTCATTATAGGTTTAACTGAAGGTCTGTTGTATTGAACTGACATTATTATCTGTTCAGTGATGGAGACCCGAGTGCAAACTGTGCTTAGCAAGAACATCCACAACCATCCTTATGGTTTCTGTGTGCTACCGTCCACAGTAATCTCATGGTGAGCTGTTCATGTGGGGCCATCCTTAGCAGCAGCGAGAGATTCTCACGTGACGAAGACTCCAAACAGAAGTAGGGCATCGGAATGGATCAGGCAGGTCCAGAGAGCAGAAGAAGTCAGGATTACTTGTAACTCAGGAGTAGCATGTGTAGCTCAGCAACATTGTTATTGCTATCACAGTTACAATGGTGTTCAGTAGGAGAAAAAAAAAAAAAAAATTCCAACAATCTCAAACATGTGGTGAGTAATGTAAGAAACAAGTAACCAAAATAAAAATAGACCAACGTTGAAAGAATTTTGAACAAAAAAAAAAAAAAGTCAACTCACAGTTTCATTACTAGATAAATATCAGATGCAGTTTTTCCTTCCAGCTCTCTGGGTAGCTAATGTGAACCGGCTAGTGGCTATAAACATCTTTTGACAAGATCAGACATAAACACTGTATGTAGCCAGCTTATTATGTACAACGTGTGTTTACCGAATAAACAGGTGAGTCAGTGTGCGTTAAACAGTTTATTCAGAATCTTTTATTTATTCTTTATTATTCTTCAAGTACACAATGTACAAGCAATGCCCTTTGGTGTGGTGTAACACAAAAATACAATACACTACAATTACAATAGCACACAATACAGTGCAAAAGTGCAGTAAACAATATACTCTGCAAATGCCGTCAGCACTGAAAAGTATGCAGCAGCTGTTATATATTATAAATATTGACCAGTTAGAAAAGATGTGCATTGAAATCTGTAAATTACTGTATATGAAAAAGCACAGTTACATTTATCTCCGAGAGTTTTCCATACAATACTACACATGTGAAATGTGGTGTGTCTCATTTCCTATGTAAAGAGGTCAGGTAAACGGAACATTTACATATAGCTGAATGCAAAAGTTTAGCGTAAACTTTACAGCACCCGAGTCCCTCTCAGCTCTTCTAGTTATTAGCATGCTTAAAAGTTTCTGCACAGACCATTTATTTAAGCCTCATTAAGGTATGTAATGGTTTAAAACAGTCAACACCTTTGCTTTGTTAAGTCATATTTAAAAACATGGAAAACATCCATCGGTAAAAGCACCATACAAATAAAATTGAATTGAACTGAAAAAGCTATATAGTATATATTCATTCATTCATTCATTTATTCATCTGCTTTTCCTGAGAAAGTCAGCCCAGACTTCTTTATCTCCAGGCACAGATCCCCCAGATATTCTGTGAGATAGAAACTCTCCAACAGGCCCTCATTCTGCCACAGGGTACTCGTCCAGTAGAATGTGCCTGGGGGCATCATTGTAAGGCGCCCTGTTCACTTCAGCTGGCTCGTCTTGATTTGGAGGAGGAGCAGGGCTACTCAGAGACTTTGCTGGATTGTCAAGCTTCTCATCTAATTACGGTGAGTAAGCGCTGCAACCTGTAACAGAACCTTATTTCGACTGTCTGTACTCGTAAACCTTATTCTTTCAGTGTGCTAGGTGGATGGCCTCGGAGAGCATCTTGGGTTTGTGACACCATACCCACTCTTTGGTACCGGTGGGTAGACGAGTGATGAACTACTCCATTGTCATGTGTTCTAGCAGCCTTCTCTTGCTCTGTCAGATCAAACTGTGGACACCTTTTGCAGGCATTCAGCAGTCTCTGTGCTAATGTAAACAGCTTGTCTTCCTTCCCTAGCATCATCTCCTGGAAGCGCTGGCCACTGGGCTAACAAGTTCCTCAGAAGTTCTCCTTCCATGTTCAACAATATCATCAGTAGAGGTCAAGACTCCCTTTCCTGTGCTGAGCATTACTTGTAAGGCCTTCTTCTTCAACTTGACGGCTTTCCACACCACTAGTGTCCACAAATGTGTCCTAGAGTTACTGCCATGTCCGGCACTGACATCCTTCTGGCCACAACTTCTTGTAGCTGCCTCTATGATTGAACATGGTCTTTCCTGACTCAACGTCCTCAAACTGACTTGAGAAAAATCCCTTTTCATAGGTGGAAGTTAAATTTGTCTCTCATCTAAGCTTCTGCCAGATGCTCCCAAGCAACCTGGAAGGCTCTTATAGGTTTACCAGTTAAATATTGTTGATACTAGGTGCGATGAATCCAACACACCAAGTGGTGATCAGTTGACAGCTCTGCCCCACTCTTTACCCGAGTGTCCAAAGCACATGGCCACACATTTAATAATGCAATCACAATATTGATGGCTCAAGGTGCTTTGGTAACAACTACACGTATGAGCAACCTTGCTTACCACATGACTGGCATTGCACCTGTCCTCCATCCTTCATCTTGGAGGTGGCTGTACATGGCTGTTTAAGGCAAAGCTCAGCCAGGTTATGTGGATGAGCTGATCACGAAGCACGTGCCTGAGAACACCCCTGGCCTGGCTCCAGACAGTCTTTTCATGAGGGTCTTTAGGATCACTCTTTGTCCTTTGTCTGACCCTTCACCTCTGATCTGTTCAGCAAGGGTGGCCCCCACTGGGAACATTGTTGTAGCCCTGAGTTTCACAGAACTACACAAGCCCTTTCACCACGACAAGGCACTGATCCACAAAGGGGTATATAAAGTCTTATACTGTACTGTATATTAGTAGGATAGTATATATTAAATATCAATATATCCAATTGCTAAATGCAGATACTTAAAGCACACTGAATTCTTTTTTTTTTTTCCTAAATTCAAATATCGGTATTATATTTTTATCAGTATTTACATATCTATGCATGTAAGCATCAGTCAACAGGGTGACAGTACAAAGCACAGAGCAGCAGTATAACTATGCAGTGCTAAATGTACAGTAGACAGCACATGTGATTGGGGTATGCCACAGAAACCCATTTTGACAGTTTGTCCTGCTTACCTTTTTAACATGTTCAGAGGGAAACTGTCATTAATTGAGCAATTATTTCAACCACTTCCTGGATTGTAGGTATCGTTGTGGGGCAGTGGTTAAACTTCTGTGCTAATCACCGGGAGGTTGTGAAGTCAAAACCAGTTACTTGTAGTCTCTCGAGTGTTATAGAAATCCTGTCACAAGCGTGCAGTAAGTAAGGAATAAAACACACTGTGTTGTGCTGTTACAGTAAAATAATCAATAACAGAGTAGTCTGATGAAGCAGAGCTACTGTTACTATCCCAAAATTGGTCACTATTACGTTTATGGGTTGTCTGTGCATCTATCCCAGATTCGGGAGAATGAACGGTTGAATAGATTTATATGGAATTATCATTGTAACCATCAGTTTAACTGATTAGATTGTGGAACTGATCCAGACAGGATCAAGGTCACAGCAAGGTCACATCCCTGATATAGTTTTCTTCAATTGCTTCCTTCCTGTTTGTCATACAAAGATGTTACTTAAACGTCCATGTTCAGGAACTCAACACCCATTTTACTCACTATCTACAATTTTTGCCATCGGTCCATCCATCTGTCCGAGAATTTCGCAATATCTCAAGAACGAGTGGTTAAATGTTTGTAGGATATATAAATTGGATTTTGGAATTAATGCAAAAAGAGGCAAGGTCACAGCAAGTGTCTGAAATAGTTTTTCTTCAATAGCTTCCTTCACGTTTGAAGTATATTTTTAGGGTAGCTCTGGCATACAAATTAGTAACAAGAAGGACTAGACTTGTTGGTGACGCATGCATCCCCATCAACACAGTTGGCGTCAAGTTCGATTTGTTTTCAGTAGCTTCCCTCCTGCTTGAAATATATTTGACCGATATTTGAGGCATACAGATTAGTAACAAGAAGACTAGACTTGTTGGCAGCAGAGGCACCAAGTTCTATGAGGAGCGCATCCAGAAGTAGTTTATTCCTCTTATGCCATGTTTCACATTTTAATTGTTATCCATTTATAGGTTCGTTTAATGTTGTGGAACATCTGTGAAACAAGTTAGTTCTTATTATGAGGTACAATATAGCAGTCGTTTCATCATCAGCCTTTTTTCTGTCTTTTGAATTTAATAAGTCAAAAAACTTAGCTTGTCATGTTATGGAGTAACCGTAAAGCGCGAAGGCCTGAAGAGCTTCTCGATTGGGAAAACCGACTGTTGTTAGAAGTGTTTGCATCAGTCTACAACATCAGAATACGCTGTTTCGTGCTGTAGTCATCAAGTCTAACTAAGGGAGACATGCGTTCTAATTTTATAAGCATTCACTGGGCCTCCCTTAGAGGTGTTACAAAGGAAATGAGAAGCTACAGGAGCTTGCAGAGAGTTTCACCAGGCCTAATCCAATTAACATATCTATATCCACACCTAGGGTACGCCATTCACGTTTGACTCAGACAGTGATCAAAGAAACAGGCAGACCCATTCAACTGAATCAGTTGACCTAACCCAACAGATGCTATCTTGAATGCCCATAAGCAATGTATATCACTCTGATGTTTCCTATGATGATATGGGATAAAGAGAGGATCAAGTGATTTTAAAGTAATCCTAAATTGTGCAATCCTACACCACTTGAGACTCCTTCCAGAAATGTTAAATAAACCTCCCCCAACTTCACCATATCTACATACAGTGTTATACTTCTTTATTCATTATATATTTACAGCATTTGGCAGATGCCCTTATCCAGAGGGACTTACATTTATCTCATTTATGCAAGTGAGCAGTTGAGGGCTAAGGGCCTTGCTCAAGGGCCCAGCAGTGGCAGGGTGCTGGGGATTGAACTCATGACCTTCCAATAAGGAGGCCAACGTCTTAACCACTGAGCTACCACTGCCCTATATATAACAACACATTCTTTAAATCTGTTCCTTGTTCCTCTTAGATCATGCAGAGTCTCTACCATTCAAGTCCATCTGACCTGTTTTTCTAGAAACAATAATGTATTAGAACAAGCAGTTAATATAAACCTGTGATGTAAATTACAGCTGGCATTATTGTCAGAGCTGCTGTTACAGAAAAGTAATCAACACCTTCTGGCCAATCAGATTAGAGCTACAACAGCGCTGTGGTATAAGCCAAGTTACACTTGAACTTAAGGGCACTTAATAAAACAACTGCACAGTTACTGTCACTGGCTGTAATTCTATCATTTGTAATATAATAATACAGACATTATCTCATATCCTGCTCATGCTCAACAATCCCTACACAGATGTAATTATTATACTCAGTGTGTAAGTGCGCACAGCACATAAACCCACAATAAACCCCACAGAGTTCCCACAGACAAGCTTTTTCATGCGTAATCCCTGAATTTGGTCTTCTGTAACTGAAACCTCATCATCTGTAGACACTGTATAGTAGCATGTGAGAGCTCTGACCTTTCTCAGTGAGGATGTTCACTCAAGCACTTTTAACATCTGGAGCAGCAAATATTAGTCATGTGAGCGTGAACATTTGCACTGTTACTGTAAGTGACTCTGACATGAGATAAATACAGATTCGTATAAAAATTGTACACTTTGGTTTTGAGTAATTCGAGTGTGAAATTTTCCAACATTTTGAGTCACTTTGACTAGAAACCACACTTTGCATTTTATACACTGCTGTAAAGACAGAGCTCTCATCATTTTTGGCGTTTCATAGTATTCTGGCCTTTGGATTTTCTCACTGAAGAAGATTCTCATTGGATTGTTTGCTAAACCTAAAGTGTATAAAGTGCGAAATACATTTTCAGACAGTATTTAAATAAAGTTCAACATTTACACAGACATTAATCGCTTGTTTTTAGTTCTCTTCAAAGTTGCAAATGCGTCAACGTACAGCGCATATTTAACAATCTCGCAATAAAAATACGGTTTAGATTTCACTCTTGTGTTTTTCACCTCAAATAGTAATGGAAGAACTGATGAACTGATGAACTATTTTACATTCGACCGAAAGCTTTAAATTCCGCTGATTCTTCCTTTAAAAAATGAAATGTATTCAAAAAATGAAACCAAAAGTAATATGTATGATAAATCACAGTTGGTATAAGATGAAGTCTACAAGCATAAATTTATGAGAAAGAAGAAAGAACATGATTAAAAAATAGGAGGAAAAAGAGGAATATTACTTGTTTCTGTTGTTTTCTTTTTTTCCCCTTTTTTTCCATAATTAAACGATAATTTTTTAAATATCCTTTCCCCTACAAACACCTTCATGGGTCAACTGAGTAGGACTGGAATGATTATTTATAATTTATGTATATTAACTCAAGCCTTTGTAATGTTAGAAAAAAATTATTAGTAATAATACGTATAAAAAAACGTTTATATATATATATATATATATACCAAACGCTGACACCGGAGACTCCTTTCATGAATATTATACAGATGTGAATAAAAATGTCTCAACAGAAAAGATCCACCATTCGCCGTTATATTTTTTGATGCGGACCAAGTGCCATACAATTCGCTGTGTAATTTGTTCTTACAGAAATGACAACGTATTATTTTGAATGATCACATTCAAATAAACTTGTGATTTGCTGATGTGCTACTGTGAGAAATTAATCAACACCTTCTGACCCATCCGATCTGAGAACTCAACAGTGCTGTGGTATGAAAGGCATACATCAAATAAATAAAAATAAATTTAAGCCTTTATATGAACATATGTGTAATAGACACATTAAATCAGGTGTGTTTCGGTTGATATATTTGTCTTTACTGGTAAGTTTTTTGTTACAGCAAACATTTTTATTCTGGAACTCACTCAAGTACAGTAGGTGCGTGTGACGTTTGTGTGTGTGTGTGTATGTGAGAGAGTGTGTGTGCGTGTGTGTACTTGTTTACTTTCTCCATCAGCCCTCTGGTTTGCAGAGGCGTCCCTTTAGATAACTTTTGCCTCTCCACGCTCTGAGCGTTGGTTACATTTCCACAGTGTCAAGAGATGTGTTTGAAGTAGAAGGGAAACCGTTACACACCCCCTCCACCACTACCACCACAACCACCACCTCTCCTCCTCTGAGCTTCTCTCTTCACTGTCTTCATTCCACTGTAGTGCTAGCAGCACTTTCAGGATCTCTAGGTTCTCACGTGAAACTTCACAAAGCTTCTACACTCCAGAGTGATCACAAGGATAGGTGGCACGAGCACCCTTAATATTTCAGGTTAAAGGAAAAAAACTGAATTCATTTAAACATACACGCTAAGTTCCATGCTATAGTAAGGAGGGCACTTGTTGGAGTAGAACACCAGTGGTATTATAGTGTATAAGGTCAAATGGTGTAATGTGTAATGTTTCGTGCCCATTTTTAGTTTTGTATACCAGATGTTCCCAAACTTTTTGCACCCACGGACCTCTTTAACTGAAAAAAAAAGAGCTTTTTATTCCTGAAATTAGCACAGAGAGAACATGTTTGGTCCAAGTGAACGTTATTTATAGGCCGATTTTTTAGTTTTTGGAGTTATTGAGGTTCGAATCAAACCCATTCAGTTCAACTGAATCTAAGAAACTAATAACTGCAAGAACTCAATAATAAAAATAGTTCTGTGTCCTGTATACTAATGGTTGGGTTGTTATTTCCATCAACATAACAAAGTAACCCCCCCCCCCCCAATAAATAAAATAAAATAAATAAATTAAATAATATCACGGACCTCAGTTTGAGAGCCACTGTTCTGTATTATACTTTAATACAGTACGAATGGGAAATTACTCATTCAAAGTGGTTGGATGTCATTAGTTGTCAACTACACCTGGCAATATAAAGGCTGTGTCCTAAACCACAAAGTAGAATGCTAAGTAGTATGGTAAAATATTATGCCCTTTACAGATAACAGTTAACCTACAGCAGTGTACAATTTTGACTCTTTAGTGCACTGGTTTGGGATTTGAGGTGAAGCGATAGTTATTCTCCAGATAATCCAGTGATCTTCACTGTGCTCCTATTGGCGTGAAGAATGGCACAAAGAACAGTGGTGTTGATTTTGACGCTGCATGTGCGAAGGGCAAACATTCAGCTTGTTCTGTGACCTTAGTAGTCAGTGATGCACTTTTACAGATGTGGTTTGTGAAAAAACGTTTCCTGCCGGAATTTTTTTACATCTGATTTGTGGTCCAAGGGGACCAGACATCTCATTTTCTAGTGGGATGATATCTGATTTTGTCGCAATGGAATTCAACAGCTGATGACAGGGATCACAAGCTGCACTTTCTGCACTTCTCAGCCTTTTCTTTCCCACTCCTGCTCTTTCACGTGCCTACTTCTTTCTCTACCCTCGTGCCAGTGCCATGACACATTATTAGATAGAGTAAACTCAGATTTGAAATAGTGTCAGTCATCTGATTTATCATTTATTAATCAGACAAATAACACAGGGACTTACACAGGGGACACTACAAAAACAGATTAACCATCGAAATGGTAATGAGTTTTCTGTAAGGAGAAGTTTATTTCACGTTTATGGAAGGATTCTCCAGTGTCAACCCTTTTTCTACCAGAAAGCAACGTTTTCTGACTTCTTCAGGACAGGAGAGCTTAATCTTGGGAACATGACAAGCTGTTTTTTGTTTCTTCAACTTCAAGAGAGAGAGAGAGAAAAAAAAAACAGTTGAGGGAACAGTTGAGCTGTTGAGGGAATGACAATTTACAGCTGCTATAACGTAAGTGAGAACAGGAACTCGTTTCACAGGCTTCCCTCAACAGATTAAAAAAAGTATGATGCGTGATTCTTTAATGAATACAGATTACAATAGTCGGTGAAATGTCGTTGTATAAGAGGAATACAACAAATCATGATGTGCTGTTATAGGAAAATAAATCAACTTTGGGCTAGTAACTGTAACTCTGCTTCATCAAACCACCCCAACGTTTCTTATTTTCTTATAACAGCTTATCTCAAGTGTTTCATTCCCGACTTAAAATATCAGTAATTACATTATATAATAGTAATTATGTCCTGTGTAGTAGAGTAGAATATGTTTTAGTAGAGTAGTAAACAATGCCTTTGGCAATTTGGGATGCACTAGTGAACAGAACAAACTGTTTACAGAAAATGTATACTTGCAGCTACAGTCTGCTTTGGGTCTAGATCTAAATCTCTCGTGAATTTCAGCTCCAGTACGCATGAAAACCTCACCACACCGCCACTACAGCTGCCCTTCTTCTGACATCTTTTTTTTTTTTTTTTTTTTAAACATACTATGTTTAGCTGTGTATGTTTAGCCCTCCTGTAATGGTCTCTCCTTGCTCATATAAACTTCCACTCCACCTTGTGCACTCTATGAAACTCTGTATTATCTGAACCTCAGATGCAAGATACAGCCCCCAGTCATCTCCACCTAATCTGCAATCTGTTCTCTGCAGCAAACCCTCTGATCGGCTCAATGCCTTTATCGCAATGACTCAGACTGAGAATAAACATGATGGACATGGCCTTTTTTTAAACTGATGACTGTTAATGAAACTGGCTCCAGTAAAATAAAAAGTTGTGAACCGCTGAAGTGGATACCGAAAGTGATACTACGTATTTCTCAGAAAACAAAATCTTTGACAGTATTTTATTACACTGTGGAGGCAATGACAAAAAAGCAGGCCTGTTT
This sequence comes from Pangasius djambal, assembly GCA_022985145.1. Lineage (NCBI taxonomy): Eukaryota > Metazoa > Chordata > Actinopteri > Siluriformes > Pangasiidae > Pangasius > Pangasius djambal. The sequence continues at coordinate 27,661,135 of CM040979.1, forward strand.
TAACCAATTCCTCCTAGCATTTAGCTAGACATACATTTAGTGTTTGACTTATTGACTAGCTCACATATTTACCAGATAAATATTTAGGTCATATTACCATGGAAACAATGAGCCTCATTTGCCAAACAGTGGTAATGTGGTACTCATGAAAAACCAGTTAGTTTACAAAAAAAAATAAATAAATAAAAAATTGAATTTATATATGAATTTTAATTTTATATATATACATATATATAAGGAGACTCTCTAACGGGAACCTTGACTGATCAGCTTCAAATAATGTAACTGTTCATGAGTTACTGTGATTTTATATATACTGTAGATTACACTGTCAAGTATCAATTATCAAAATCAATTGCCATTACACACATGGATTAACTAAAACTTTTGTAAGAAAGCAATCCGTAACAAATCCATAAATGAAGACAAATAAGTCTAGCCATTCAAACAGGACAAAATGGCATGTAAAGGTGCCCAATAAAAGAAGGATGAGTTAGCGTGTGTCTATAGTAGCTGACACGCTGCAGTAGTTAAGCTGCATTACTGGAAGATTTAGCGCATGCTGTGCTTAGGAGGCGTTCTTTCTCCTTTTAGTCGCCTTTTTTTTAATTTTTAGCTCACTATTTTTAGCTTTGCCTTTGTGGGCGTGGCTAAATGTAAATCAGCTGTACTGTGGGTGAGCCTGGTAATTTATGAATGATTGACATTTATCAACATACACACGTGAGTACAAAAAAAAATCAGCGTTAATGAAACGTTTGTAAATCTGGCAGGGATTTTTAGTTCGGTGCGACCTATGAAAAACATTTACACACATCTTTGTTAAAAGACTGATAAATGATGCCCGTTATACATACAGTATATGCCTTGAGTTGCCAGTTTTTATTTCTTGCTTTTGTTATACTGCCTTATGTGTATAAAGAACTTGAAAACCTATCGATGTAGATGCACACTGGGCTAAAACTGACACATCATCAGTGTCAGGTTCTTGGTGGAGGCAACTTTCCAGATTGCTCACAAAAAATTTTAAAGAATTATACAGCATTTGAATATAAGAATCACTGGCATTTCAAAGCAAGATAGCAACAATGTGTATTGGTATTTATTACTCTTTAACTTATGTTTATGTGAACCTCAGTTCTTAGCTAATCTTCTTAATATTATCTAGTGCATGTGAAGTCCAGTAAGATTGGCTTGGTGATTGGATTTGTAGTTGTGATTGTGTTTCTGGTAGGATATGTTTATCATGAGATAACTAAGCTAGATTGAGGCATCTGTTACATTAGCTTTAGCATTAGCTAACATTATGCTATTTGTTCAATTTATGATCAATATGCTGTTGTAATGGTATTTTCACGTAAAGATTACTGTATACCTTGATTGTACGTAGTTGTGCTATTGCCAATTCTTGCAAAATGAATTCAAAGAACAGTTCTTGGGATCTCTAGTCTGTTTTATTATTATTAGACGGAGATTCTAGTTGATTTAAAGGCATCAATAGCAGTAAAATGCATCCTCGAGAATAACGGTCTTGGTTTATGTCCAAATGTAGATAGAGTTCTTCACGCCAGGGTATACCGGTGAGACAAAACTATTATAAATTCCCACAAAGCATGCTCTTCTCATATATAATATGAAGAGTGTGAAATCCTAATGCTCCATACTGAGATAGTTTGTAGAACATACCGAACTACATCATTTCGATTTATGTTTTAAAAATGAAGCATATCTGAATTTCTGAATTTCTGATCCAACCCCAGAGTTAGGAGGTGAGACAGCCAGATGGTGGGATTTCACATCAATTAAAGGAAATCTCTGAAACTCTCAAAGTTCAGGCTCAAAATTAAAACGGAACAGAAAGACAGAATAAACTGCACAGATAATTTCATTAATCTTGATGTTGCCGTGTACCTTGGATTCATTTTTGTGTTTAAAATGACCATTGACCATTTTGAGAATTTGGGTGCATTATTTTGAAACTATATCTCTTTGGCCTTGAGTATTGATGAAAACGTGGTTTAGTATATAGAAGGTATAGTATTATTATATAGAACACGTAATGGTTTTTATGTTTATAAGAACAGTTAATTTCGGCAAAAAATCAGGGAGTTCAAATGCAAATATAAGTAAGCAAATATACAGCACACACACACACACACACATGCACACGTTTTTTTTTTAAACTTACTTGCTCTTAAAATATGTCTCCGTTACAGTCGCAAAATGTTGCCAGATGTCGAGCTTTTGGTGTCTGGTGAAATGGAGATTTTGAGTCTAATTTCATTTTCAGTTTATATTTTAAAAATGTATAATGAAGGAAAGGGAATTAAAGATGACTGAGCTTGTTAGTCAACCAGATTGGAAAAACACCGTCACTACAATTCACTGAACAGAAAAACAGCAAATTCGCTACTAGATGACGCTTTTGAATAAAAAAAAAAAAAAAGAAAATTTTTTAACGTTTGATACGTTAATTCCACTTTAGTGATGATACAGTGAGGAACATCCTGTATAGGACTTTGAAGTATACAAAATGTTTGTTTATGTTTTATATTAACCCTATCATTTAAACAGTACAGCAAAGTATTCTTGTGCCAGTCAGTTTAATAAATACGTGAATTTGCATGCTGGGCTGGGGAATGAATTCCCATTCGTAGCGATAATGATAAAAATCAAAGTTTTGCATTGGCATAGTACATGCTGATGCATTTGCCCGAAACTTGGCAAGCGGTACAAGTTTAAAACAAAAATGTGTCACAAAACCACTGATTAGCAAAACAGCCTAAACCACATAGAGACATTTCCCTCATTATTAAGTATGTATTTTTCTCGAGCACTGCCTTCTTTCCTTCCCCCCCAACAGCCAGTGCACAGTCGACTTCAAAATAAATTACCACAAACACCGTTGCTTTTAACCCCGTTTTCTCTCTGGAGGGATAGAGTGAGCGAGAGAGAGAGGAAAGGAGAAGGGCCATAAACAGAGACAAGGCAAAACCACAGACAGTTCAGAGTTTCAGACACCCGCATTTAGCTCCTGCAGCAGACCAGCACTGAGTGAAGCTCATCTCCTGAGTGTGCATTCTGCACTCAACATGGCCACCCATGGCATTTTTAACCCTTCTGCTCTGTTCATGACCCAATTTTAGTCTTTATAAAGCGAGGCGACGTTTCCAACATGATAGTTTACGCAGAAGCGGAAAGGACCATCACTTTTTCAGATAATGTCTGTATGTTCAGGTAATGTCAACCTAAATTTTTAAAATTACTATAAATCTGAAACAAAACAGGTGATCTTAGTCATTTATGACTTCTGTAGATCTCTTATTTACACTAGCACAACTGGATGACTTTCAAGCATTGCTATACAGAGGGCCATACATTTGAAATGCATATTATTTCACATTATATTACATAAACACTACTTTACAGTCATTTACATTCTATATACAAAGATCATAACAAATTTAAAAAAAAAATGGTTTGAGTGGTTGCTAACTAGTGTTAACTAGTTTCTTGCATGCAACTGGAGCTCACACATTTTTTTTTTTTTCAGGAGAAAGCCATTTCCTGTTCTTAAACAACATGTGGCTTTCAGTGCTTGTCTCACAAATAGAGCTCTGTGTTGGAAAACATTATGAGGTGTAAATAGATGATGCACCCACTGACATCTGATGGTGAGATGTAGCAGTATGTGTTTGTGTCTGTGGTTCTATCAGAGACAACAGAGGTAAGGAGCCACTTTTAAACACACTCTGAACAGAAGTATGTTCCAGCGTATCACACATATCATATCTATCAGTGGCGTACTTGTGAAAGTAACGGTCAACTTTATGCTAATGCAGTGCCACTATTGGTATCTGTATATGTGATTGGCTTTGTTTCAGTATCTGTTTTCAAAAGACCAGGTTATGTTTTTTTACAATCTTCATCTGTCCAGTTTTGGTTGTAGTTTCAGATTCTTGTTCTTGGCTGACTCGAGTGGAACCCGACGTAATCTCCTGCTGTTGTAGCCAATCCACCTCAAGGTTGTGTTGTGCGTTCAGAGATGCTTGATGCTCACCCCAGTAGAAACGAGAGGCTATCTGAGTTACAATTGCCTTCCTATCAGCTTGAACTAGTCTGTCCATTCTCCTCTGACCTTTCTCATCAACGAGGCATGTCCACCTACGGAACTGATGCTCATGGGAGGTTTTTCGGTTTTCTCACCCTTCTGTGTAAACTCAAGAAACTGTTACGCGTGAAATCCCAGGAGTTTCTGAAATACTTAGTCAAAGTCACAAGGATCACATTTTTTTTTTCTCTATTCTGACATTTGATGTGAACATTAATCGAAGTTCTTGACATGTATCCGCATGATTTTATGCATCGCGCTGCTGCTGACTGGGCTGATTGGAAAATTGTATGAATGATCAGGTGTACAGATGTTCCAAGTGAAGTGGTCAGTGGAAGTATTTCTCAAGGAAGAGCGTTTTTACCTCACAGTATAGCTGATCTTATGGGATTTGCCTCAAATGAGATTTGCTCCATCTATACATGGCCAGATTCAAGGGTTTAGATGAGCGTGCACGCATTCTTTTACATGTAGCTTTAAATGAATGTCTCACAAATAGAAATTCTTTAGAATTAAATGATGCATGCGTCTTTAAAACTTGTATGAAATCATTGGAGCTAGTTGAGTGCATGATTTAATCAGAGGACGTTTGGGCTGAGAGGCTGGAATTTCTGGGAGCTGCTAGATGGCACTGTTGGTCTTTCAAATCTTCCAGTTCAACAGAATTACATCCTTAAATACAGTGGTTAGGACTGCAGGTCTGCCATATTACCTCAAAATGAGCTTTTTTTTCCCCCTGAAACTGTATACTTCAAGCAAGATACAATCATACCTCAGTAATGAAGAGTTTATTTAAATTTACTTAATGCAATAGAAAAAATTTTTTATAGAGCAATGTATTAGATTGATCAGCATCGGGTGTTAATTATTAAAAAAAAAAAAAACAGCAAATTTTTTTTGGACAAAAATAAATGTAGGTATTTTCCTCTTTTTATACATTGTTTTCTTGAGTAATATTTCATTTAATAAATGATCAATAAAAAAATTATATAATTGATCAAATAAGACAGTTAGCATATAAACTATTTTTATTTTATTTACATTTTTTTTTTGTTTTAGCAGCCTACATTTGGAGATATTAAGAATTTTGTAGTATAAACGTATGGCTTCACCTTTTTTACGGCTTTCAAAATGTAAAAATCTCAATGAAACAAACCTGACGTAGCTAGCTGAGCATGTAGGACGTCCACGCCAAGTGGCCATCATTGTCCTTGTTCTTAGCTGCATTAGGAAAGTTGACAGACCTGCAGACGTGGAGCTTCTGCCCTCTGCTTGAATGAGTGATGATGAATAGACATGCTGATGAAAGACACATTCTGTCTGTCTCTCTCTTTCTCTGTCTTTTGACTATTTTTCACAACCTGAACAGAAACAGCAGAGTTACATCAGCCTGGGTGCTCATCACTACTTCATATCTTAATCACACAGCTCTAGAGATCATTGTAATTCACAGCCACACAGTCAGAAAGGACAAGTGCTCGTGTCGACTGTCACGTTTTATCGAAAGCAATCATGAGAGCTGATGGCAAACACTCCAGACATAATCTAAAGTGTTTGGATAAAAATGAAAGCATGCCAGCTACGTGCTCATCATAATCATTTATGGTTTTAGTATAATGGTTGGATGTCAGACAGGTGTCCTTAAGATATTAAAACAGGAAGTAACCTTTTTCGGTAAAAATAAAGCTGTGACACCACAAGGACTACTAGCTACGTCTCATCCCATCTCCCATTGTGTTCCATTGTATACATTTTCCTTATCACATCCTGCAATATTTTCTTCCATCTTAATGAGAAAGTCTTCATAGTGTAGCAATAAGGAACTAACACAATGGTCAGGCTGCATGCTTTACTCTGCCTGTAGCTCAACATGTCCTTTTCCTTTCTTTTGAGGCCAGACACAGCTCGCAGCAAGCTCGACTATTGTCTCTGCATTATCAGGACAGAGTGGAACATGGCCAGGTGAGAGGCAGGGGTGTGTATGTGCCTGTATTTGGGTGTCTAGGGATTGAAATGAAAGACAGCAGCATTGATAGAGGCAGTGACTCAGCCAAAAGCATCCATGTTCCACCAACAGGAGCTAGACAGCCTTTATGAAAGCTGTATAATTATGTTGAGAGATATCACACACTGCGGTGCTTGATATTGGCAAGTGCTTGGAGCTCCTGTGGATGGTTCCACCTGCGTACACTGATGATTTTGCACTTCCCCAAAATATTTTTTGCCCAAGATTTGCCATTGCTTCAGGGTATAATCTCACATAAATAAATAAATAAATAAATATTTTCAATACAGTCCTTTTACAAATGTCAGTACTGATTAGTGCTCTGCAAGCGGTGTTTTTAATCACTTTGTAATAATCATTACCATTAAAATTATTTGTAAAATGCTAGACACTTTGTTGTAGGCCAGTTTAATCGTTTTACCTTTTTAGTCAACATTTCAGCCTTTTTCTCCTGTGGATCAAAACCGAAAGTACTGTTTTTGACCACTTTTGTACAAACATTTTTGCTGGCATCCCTAATAAATAAAATTAGCTGATGTTAGCTGTATACTTGTCCAACCTTTTGTTCCAAATTTAAAGAACACAAAACAAACTTTCGAGCGGCATTCAATTCGATGAGAGCACTGGCCAAAATATTACCATTGTGCAATGGGGAAAAGAGGGCGGAGCTTCCAGGGGGTCATTTAATATCAGAGAGTTTAAAACACCTATGCCACTGTCAGTCGTTCCAGATTCATATGTCAGTTGGCTCATCTGTTGTTTTCATTGAGGAGAAATAGAAGACTGCTCTTTTGGAGTATTTTTAAGAACTGTAGGCTTCTGTATTTAGATATATTTTCTGTAGAAATGACAGCACTGCAGAATAAATGTGATCCCAGACAGAACTGAAAATCTGGAGTCGTGTGTAATGTGGTCATTTGTGGTGCGTACATATTCTTCATTCAGGATGAAGAACAACAACAAACCAAGATCCAATTTATCATTCTGTCTAACCACAGCCTTTCTGTGAGAATTGGAGAATCTTCAAGTGATGTGTGCATTAGAGTTCCTCTTCTTCTACTCATTATTCTTCCCTGCTTTTAGCACACATAACATTCTGTTGTAAGATGCATTTAAGAATCCTTAAGAATATAAGGGTCTGCAAATAGACCCAAGAAATCAATATAAACACTGGATGATAATCATCAGTGGACCATATGGTGGAAGGCTCTTGCAGAACTTTACTGAGTCACACTATGCTCCACAATGTGCAATAACATTTGATTCATTTCTTTTTAAAGAATTAAAATGTCAATATGATGTCTAATGGAGCAGTGAAACAACAACAACTGGAGTGCAGGTAATGCTTTGTAAAGCAGGTTTGGATTTTCATCTCTTTTGGTATATTTATGTCAGAATAAACCACAGAAGTCTGGCATTGTGTGGATTGGACTGTCAACTGGTTCCATTAAACTCAAGGAGCAAAATCTCTGACATTACTTTCGCAAACACGAATGCATGAACAAGCCAGTATATAGCCAGTAAGTTACAGTTACTGTGGTAAAAGTCAAGCTTTATACACTTCAATACCTCTGAGTTCTATGGTTTCCTCCTAAAATATCCTAAACATCCTCCTTGAGTGAGGTGAGTGATGTCCCCTCCAAGGTGTATTTCCACCTCAGCCTATAGCATAGCCTTCAGATACATCATGACCCTGACCAGGATAAAGTGCTTACTAAAGGTAACAGAATGAAAGTTACTATCCTGATGCTCATTCTTACACATTAAAGACAGCAGGGTCAAGACGCATGGTATTCCTCTGGAGCCTGTAGGATCTACAGGCCCTTGCTTGAGGCCCCAGCTGTGATTGGACAGGACAGTGACAATGGTGTATCTTCTGGTACTCATTGACTGAGTTACCTTATTCCCACTACAGCATACTTATCATTTTAACCCTTTTGATTCAAAGTCAGGAAACCTGTGTATGAGTGTACCTTTTGAGGCTAATCCAAGAATCACAGTGATAAGCCACAGTGGAGGTCAGAGTACTGCAAGTCATAATAAGCAGATGCATGAGCTTAGGATAAACAGGTAGGCTAGGGTAAGAACTAGAGCATGACTTGACAAACTAGGAAATTATAATTAGAAATGCAGAAATAGGAGGCTAGGAATACAAACAATAGCTTAAAGTTACAGCAGTAGAGGTGCAAACATATATGGCTTTGTTGCAGCATTTACGATGTTTGATATGCTAGAAACTTGAAAACTACACTACTCAGTTGAAGCAGTGTTGAGAGCAAATTTGAATAAAATTTTCCTGGAGGAAAAGAAAATTTACTGAAGGGAAAAGGACACAGGATAAGAAAAATACCCATTTGCTTCTAGAAGCAGTTACTTTTGCTTTAGGTTCACTTTATCGAGGTGGACATTGTCCTGTGAATTCATGAACTTTAATCTTATGAAGCAAGAAAAATGTAGAAAGTGGGACTATGGTCTCTTTGCACTGTAAAAAAAAAAAAAAAAAATGGAGGAGCTGCTGATTAGTAGCGGTCACACTGGACACTTGCCTCACCAGCTTTTAAATAACCATACCCCTTCATTCTCTCTAAAATGACATGCCGCCATGACTACCAGGGGACTACTAGTAAGGGAAATATCGTGATGAAAATCCAGTTTGACAGTGGCTTAAACATCCACCAACAATAACATAACGTTAATCTGGGAAATTTGATCACATGATCAGTATCACATGATCATTTTGTCTAAGTGTTACTAAAAATATCTATCTGGGTCTAAGTGAGAGAAATTGAAATTGGTAAAGTGTATGCGAAATAAGGTGGAATGTGTTTTTTTTTTTTTAACAAAAAAAGGGTATTTCGTGTTTATGTATGAACATACAGCTCGTTTAATAATAAAAGTGCAATGTAGGATGTGCTGTGTGTCGCCATTGAATATGTCTTTTCAGTATCTAGGCTATCATACTTTTCTTGTATATATTTATATACTGAATATATGGAGTTCCTATAATGCAGTTATAATAATGCAGTTTTTATGCTCTACTGAAGCTTAGAAATGTCTCAAAACAAGTCAGTTGATCAACAGTAAATATCTTTCACAGTGCAGTTGTAGATAGTTATACACTCAGCTAGATGCTTATGTGCTTAAATGATACACTTCTGAAGACTGCACTTATCAGTTAAATATCAGTTCAACCAATACATATTATCATTTATGCTCTTACTATGGAGATGTCCTGTCCACAGACATACGCTAGGGGTTCTGGGGTATTTTTTTTTTTTTTCTGGTTAGCAAAGTTGGAACTTCTGCAGAAGTAACAAATGGAAAGGAATATGTATACATAAAAACAGCAAGTCAACAGCAGGCTCATTTCACATTGTATAGAAAGATCTACATGGATTACACTTGAGTTCGTTATTTGAATGTTATGATTTTCTAACTTGTTGAAGGTTCTAAGTACTTTGCCATATACTCGACTACCCTTCGCTAAAATCAGAATATATATTTAAAGATAGAAAGACATGCTGTGCTAAACGTATGGCTGTGACCAAGCTCACAGCCTAATCTAGCTTTCTTATCAGTTATTCATTTTTCCTTTCCACAATGCTGATATGTCTCATACTGTCCATAAAAGCCACCAGATGTAACTAAGATATCTCGCTGTTATTGTTTGAGTCTACATTTTCCATCTCAGACACACAGTGGTGAAAAACACCTCGCTGATTTGTGTGCAGGACAAAAGTGCAATCTGGCTGCATCTTTCAACCCCTTGTGCTTTATGGCGCCTTTGCAGCCCTCCACTGTTTGCAGAGGATTGATAATCACCACGGTCCATCTCCTCTGAGGGCTGTTGGGGGAAAAAAATGATGTGCTTGGGCTGGAAACGAATAGAATTGTTATGTGGAGTGCTGCAGTGTGTGTTTGTGTGAGTGTGCATATCCACCAGGCAACTCTTCCAAGGTCAAAGCTTTCCTCTTTGTCCAGTGAGGGACGAGGGAATTACTCTCAGGAGACTGAACGCTTTATCCACAATATTCTCTCAGATGTTAGGAGTCTGAATGTAGTCTGAGGAAGGGACTGTGGACAAGTCAGCATGAAGGATGATAATAATGTTTATGGTAATAATGATGATAATGGTTATGATGAATATTGCCACTCTTCTCAATTAAAGATGGAGTACTCATAACTTGAATAACTTGAGATTGAATTATCTTGTCTTGTGTTTCAACAAAATATAGTCTGTGAAACAAAAATAAATGTCATCTGATAGACATTTCTGGGTATGAGGATGGAAAGAGACCAAGGGACCTATGGCCACATTAAAGGAGCTGCAGGCATATCTGGCAATTACTGGCCACTCCCTGCTTGTGACAACAATCTCTCATATTCTTCACATCTGGGCTATGGGGTAGGGTAGACAGAAGCCCTGTCTCATGGGGAAAAAAATCCAAGTCTGACTAAATCACCCCCAAAAACATGGCAAAATGTGTAATGTTCTGATGAGACCAACATAGAGACCAAGGTTTTTGGACATAATTGTAAAAGATATGTTTGGTGCGAAAAACAAGACAGCTTATCACCCAAAGAACATCATACCCATGGTGAAGCATGGTGGTGGCAGCATCATGCTATGGGGTTGCTTCTCTTCAGATGGGACTGGGGCTCTAGTCAAGATAGAGGGAATCATAGATAGCTCCAAATACCACTTTACTTTGGCACAAAACCTGTAGGCCTCAGTTAGACAGCTGACGACGAAGACAAATTTAACCTTCCAGCATGAACAAGTGATCCAAGTGAACAAAGGATTCACGTCAAAAGAAGGTCAACATTTAGGAATGGCCCAGTCAGAGCCCAGATGTAAATCCTATGGAAAACATGTGGGATGATTTCCAGAGCATAGGAGCTCTATTAGAAATTTGATAGATCTGGAGCATTTTTGCAAGGGAGAGTGGAATAAAATGTCAAATCAAGATTCTATTTGTTTTTAACTTGAATTTTGTTGGTTAAGAAAAGAATCACACTGTATTATAAAATATATGTGAAAAATAAAAGCTTTCTTTTGGGAGGTTGGAAGAAACCCGAATCCCACATGGGCAGGGGATGAGTATGTGAAACTCTGCACACAGAATAACTAAAGCCTAGAATTGAACCAGGAACCCTGGATCCTGTAAAGCAGCAATGAAGCCTGCTGCACCACTATGCCACCCTGTCAGCAACATATTAGCAACAGTAACCCAAAAAATATTGGTGGATCACCTTGTTTCAAGATGATTTCAGATACATCCAGTCATGTCACACCCCCAACTTTCTGTAGTGGATCATTTTTCTAAAACCTGCCACCAATTCCAGCAAACACCTCCACCTCTGCCTTTCTAGTTGAATATATATTTTAATCCGGACTTACAGCTTTCCAGAAGATATCTTTCTTTAGACCTGGAAAGTCCCTGTGTCACACTTACAAAGGTCTAACTGTTTTACAGTTAGTACTAGGGTCCCAAGCACTGCTAATACTATATTAGCTCTCTGCAAGAGATGTGAATCTTCACCTTTTCTGTGAATTCAGTCAGTCCCTTCAGCGCTCTTCAAGACAATTAACCAGTTGACTTACAGTCAAGCGTTCCCACCATCTTTTCATGTCACACTCCTTGATGTATAGGTAGATCCTGGTACCTTGGCTGGTGTGGTACCTTTCAGTTCCCTTCTGCTTGCTCCACCTAAAAGTAGAACGAGTTCTCACCTATACCAGCTTTGCAACACTAGACTCTCAAAATCATAGGGGCCATCTTCAGTTCAGATAACGATAAGACAACTTTCAAATACTAATTCTGGATTGTGAAAGGATTTGGAGGCAAGTTGGGGCATGATATGGGGTATGAAATTAGCAATTATCTAAAACTATTATTAGTATTAAAACCATATATGCTTACATAAAGCTTCTGTATTGGGATTTGGGTCCAATTGTGTAGTCATTCTAGTTCCTTTGCAGTGTTCTGACTTAAACAAAGAAAGCATGACTTGTATCAACACATGTTCAAAAAAGTCAAGAGCTTCTCTTCTTACTCACCATTTACCAGTGACATTCAAAGTCATATTAATGAAAAATCCAGCGTAGAAGTAGTTGAGGCAGTAAACACTGGACGCAAGAATGCAATGCAGCTATATGATGCAATTACAGCAGAAACTCTGTTTGGCCACCTGACAGTGGCTGTAACATGAAAGTTGTGGGCAATGTAGGAAACTGTTTGCCATTAAAGTGAAAAACAGACCATCGTGTCAATGAAAGAATTTTAAAATAAAAATAGTCGACTCATTATTTCATTGCAAAATAAATCTTGGATGCTGTTGAAGATTACATGTTAATTATAAAGATTTATATGCAAGTCATTCAGGGTGGATTTTTTTCTTTAAGCTTGAAAACTACTTCTGCAATACTCAAGCACTCTTCTGTGATGAAAAACACCTAGGATATTACAAAAGGCTTTGCTTTTAAGGTTTGAAGATGATGCAAAATAGGAGCTGAAAACTGAAAGTCGGTGTGTTTTACAGTAACGTACATCATATGAGTGAACCTCACTGATGCTAGCATGATGTGCTTGACTCAGAACCATCCTGCTTCTTCTGCCCTCTAGTTAGTTTTGTCAGACAAGCAGCAACTTGTGCCAATCTGCTGATACACAGACTCCTGTGAGCTCTACCTCAGACACACTGCTGGCTAATTGAAAGTTCCTAGAAGAATAACAGATGAAGAGAAAGTGTGAAATGAAGCTGGATCCCTCAGAGCTTCAGCAGTTCACAGAAACCCCAATGCCTGCGTTTATTGTTATCAGCCAGGATGTGCAGATTAGAGAACGTTTCCCCGCCTTGGCTGCCAGTCAAGGATTAAGTCATGAATCTTCTAGGTTTAACCACAGATCAGGCTGCTTTCACTCCTGTGGAGCATAAAAGGTAAATACCAGAAGGGTTTCCTAATCTCACCACACACCAGCTTTAAATAATCACGTCATCTTGGACATTACCGAGAATAAAGATGAGTGAGTAATTCACAGAAGCTCTCAAAGTCATTTTACACATTTGAATACCATGAACATTATGTTCACACAGCATCACATTGTTATAAACAATGTAGAGTGTATAAATGCAGATGATGCATTCTAGTTCTAGTACAGATGATGGACAGTGCATCTAGTCATCTAGTAATTCCCACTACTTTGCTAAAAATGGTATTCAAAATATGCAAAAATATGTCCTAAATGTATCTGTATTTAAAAGTTAATCCTTTTGGTGCGATATTCCATATCATCTGGGCTTCTGTGTTTGCTCAAATCCTTAAACTTGGTTCTAGATAGTGTGAAAGAAGACCCGTGTAATCATTTTGTGTACCTGTACTGTAAAACAGAAGTGCTCTTGATGGTTTCAGAGATGTTTTCAGTATGTGGGGTGTGAATGTTTCATAGCAAAACTGTTTTTCATCTGCAACTTAATTTTTGCAAGGGAGAGTGGAATAAAAATGTTAAATCAAGATGTGCTAAGTTAGTAAATTCTTCCCCAAAATGACTGAGTGCTGTATTATGAGCAAAGGGTGCTCTAACAGAGTATGATTTAAGGTGTGTGCACATTTAGGCAACCAAGCTTTTTCTTTTCTTTTTTTTCCCCCTAAAATATTTCTATTTGCTTTTCACTTGGATTTTGTTGGTTAAGAAAAGAATCACACTGGATTGTAATATATATGTGAAAATTAAAGGCTTTCTTTTTCTTTTGGCCCATGGGAAAAAAACCCAAATCCCACATGGGCAGGGGAAAAGTATGTGAAACTCTGCTAACACAGTAACTAAAACTCAGAATTGAACCAGGGATCCTATGAAGCAGAAATGAAGCCTGCTGCACCACTATGCCACCCTGTCAGTTACATGTCCCAGAGAAACAGTAACCCAAAAATATTGGCGGCTCACCTTGTTTTAAGATGTTTTCAGATACATCCAGTAATGCCACACCTCGGCCATTACTGAGTCTCCATGCTCTTTCCCATTCAGAAATCTGGTTCCACCACCAATACCATGGTCACTGTTGACACTGTTACCAACCTACCACCATGTAAATGTCACACCTCCAACATTCTGTAGTGGATCATTTTTCTAAAACCTGCCACCAATTCCAGCAAACACCCCCACCTCTGCCTTTCTAGTTGAATATATATTTTAATCCAGTCTTACAGCTTTCCAGAAGATATTTTTCTTTAGACCTGGGAAGTCCCTGTGTCATACTTACAAAAGTCTAACTGTTTTACAGTGAATACTAGGGTCCCAAGCACTGCTAATACTATATTAGCTCTCTGCAAGAGATGTGAATCTCCACCTTTTCTGTGAATTCAGTCAGTCCCTTCAGCGCTCTTCAAGACAATTAACCAGTTGACTTACGGTCAAGCGTTCCCACCATCTTTTCATGTCACACTCCTTGACTTATAGGTAGATCCTGGTACCTTGGCTGGTGTGGTACCTTTCGGTTCCCTTCAATTCCCACCTAGAAGTAGAAAGAGGTTGCTTTTAGGCTGCTTTCGCTCCTGTGGAGCATAAAAGGTAAATACCAGAAGGGTTTCCTAATCTCGCCAAACACCAGCTTTAAATAATCACGTCATCTTGGTCATTACAGAGAATAAAGATGAGTGAGTAATTCACAGAGGCTCTCAAAGTCATTTTACATATTCGAATACCATGAACATTATGTCCACACAGCATCACATTGTTCTAAACAATGTATAGTGTTTAAATGTAGATGTTGCGTTCTAGTTCCAGTACAGATGATGGACAGTGCAACTACTCTAATACCCACTACTTTGATAAAAATGGTATTCATTTTAAACCAATAAAAATAGATAGATAGATATATAGATAGACAGATAGACAGACAGACATGCTTAAGCAAAAATATGTCCTTAATGTATCATATTTGACTTTTTGATGCGATGTTCTATATCATTTGGCCTTCTATGTTTGCTCAAATCCTTAAACTTGGTTCTAGATAGTGTGACCATTTTGTGTACCCGTAATGTAAAACAGAACTGCTCTTGATGGTTTCAGAGATGGTTTCAGTATGTGGGGCCTCTGTGAATGTTTCACAGCAAAACTATTTTTCATCTGCAACACAACGAGAGAGGACAATCTTTAAAAAAGAAGGAATTTTCTGATTTTAGTGATCTGCATCAAGAGCGGGAGTGGGCCGTCTTACTCACATGCAGGAAGGAGTGGGAAGTTTTACTCTCATGTAGGTGGGTATGGGCAGTTTTTACTCTCATGCAGGCAGGAGTGGGAAGTTTTACTCTCATGCAGGTGGCAGCGGGCAGTCAGATGTGAAGCTCACTGTAAGAGAAAGAAAGGCCACGTTGATTAACATGGATGCATATTGAACATGGCTGGTTACTTGAGGTGACGTGCAATGTGTTTACCACCTTCATTCATTCCTATTCAGTAAATGTTTTATCCTTGTCAGGGTCTCTGTGGTTTAAATGACTAATTTGTTCAATAGGTTCATTAGAAATGATTGTGGACAGTAATAACTGTGGGAGGCAATGGATAAAAATTCTTAACAAAAGAAGTGAATTAAAAACTAATAACATAAACATAATTTTTTGTAAGATGTACATTTTCCATTGTGAACATATGTGGGAAGAAAAAATGGCAGGCTGGTTTTCTATGTTTTGTGAAAATGCACAAATTGTTTTTCCAGTGCCTTTCCCTTTCACTTTAAAATTTTCTCGAAAAGATAAAATAGCATATTCAATCTGTAAGTACATCCAATTTTACTGTTCAAAATATTTACTAAATTGGTAATGAGCAGAATTTAACAGATTATTCTTTTTAGATGGCTTGAATGCCATAACAAATAAAACCTTTTACTAAGTATTGGACTAAGCAGTAGCAGTCATTGTGAGAACAACAGCTTTGACTCATTTCTTTTTTTTTTCACGTTAGC
This sequence comes from Pangasius djambal, assembly GCA_022985145.1. Lineage (NCBI taxonomy): Eukaryota > Metazoa > Chordata > Actinopteri > Siluriformes > Pangasiidae > Pangasius > Pangasius djambal. The sequence continues at coordinate 27,677,214 of CM040979.1, forward strand.
TGATAATTTAGTCATTTTGCAGAACATGTGACAACACATAAGGGATATCTACAAATCAGTGGATTGCAAACTGCAGTTTGGTTATTAAATTCAATTTCATTTTTTGTTTCTGTAGCACTTTTCATAATGGATGTTGACATTTTCAAATCAGCTTTACATAAATCTGGATGTAGATTTAAGCCTTTAATAAACAAGCCAGAGGCAACAGTGGTGAGGAAAAACTCTGTGAGAAAGAAAAGTTTTAGTAGAACCAACTCAAAAGGGAACTCATCCTCTTCTGGGTGATACTGGGATTATAAATCACAAGATTGTTCAGTGATATAGAGAAAAGCCAACTGCCTAGTATTTAGCAATGCTATCTTAAGTACGGCTATAGTCAAGACTATCATTGTCAAGTTCAAGACCAGGACTACCTGAGATCGAGCCAAGACAGAGTCTTAAGGGGGTTGAGGCCAAGTCACAATCCAGTCCAAATGAGTCAAGATTAAGACTGAAAACCATTAAATCCTTTTTGAGGCCAAGCCTTTACTTCAGCTAATTGGCTTCATTAATGTATTGCACCAATGATTCGGCTGTTTTCTAGAAGACTTCTTACTTCTCCAGAGGCTTCAGATGTAGAGGACAATACAGTTGAAGATCCAGATGCTGAATTTTCTTCAGGTGAGGAAGATTCAGAGGACGAGTCTGCCATAGATGTCCCTCCAGTAGAAACAGTGGAACACAGCCACCATCAAGAGGAGTTGGACCATGGAAATCTAAAGATGGTAGTATAGAATGGTCACCTTCACCACAGCAAAGCCAAGGCAGATTGTCAGCTTCCAGTGTAATCAAAATGGTTCCAGGGACTACAAGATTTGCTGTCACTTGAGTATATAAGCAGCTACTGAAGGAGGCTGAAGTAAAGGCCTGGCAAAGCATCTCAAGGAAGGAAACTCAGCATTTGATGATATCCATGGGTTCCAGACTTCAGGCAGTCATTGACTGCAAAGGATTTGCATCAAACTACTAAAAATCATTCTATTATTTATGATTATGTTAGTTTGTCCAATTAGTTTTGAGCCTGTGAAAATGGATGGACTCTGTAAAAAATGGCTGTAGTTCCTAAACAGTTAATGCAATATTTTTGTTAAACCCCCTGAATCAAAGCTGAAAGGCTACACCTCAATCACATCTTGATTGCTTCATTTCAAATCCATTGTGGTGTTTTACAGAGGCAACGTTCTGAAAATTGTGTCACTGTCCAAATACTTATGACTGCCCATTGGCTTCTGGTGATTTTCAATAACATTGTAGATATATCTGCTTATGATGCCTATATCCTGTGGACTAAATTCAACCAACAATGGAATGAGGACAAATTGCATGGACGTCAGATTCCCAAGATCCAGAGGCGAACCCAGCCACCTCAATCCCCAGCAGCTGCAACCATTGTCCAGAAATTTCAAGTTGGCACGTCCAAACCTGCAGCCGATCAGCAAGCAATGAATGCCGTGGGAACAGCTGATGGCAAGAAGTGGAAAAGGTGCCAGGTCTGCCACCTTCAACAAGACTGTAAAACCAGCACCACACTTACATTGTGCTAACCATGTGGGGAGAAATGAAAAAGCAAGAAAAATATTTTGACAGAAAGAGTGAAAGATTAACCATAACTGAGAATACATTTACAAAATCAAAGAAAAGGCCACCTTAAAGAATTTTTGCAATCTTTGTATCACATTAATTAAGTGTTATCAAAATGCCACAGTTTGTGAAGAAATATGTTTATTAGATATTTGTTAAATATGGCGCATTGTATATACCATATGTTGTTCTATGTTTTTTATTTTCTGACCATGCATAATACAGTTGTACTATTTTGACCTGACTCTTCGCCTGTTTTTGTGTGTATTTAAACTGTGCGGGTCAGTTTGACCCATGACATTATGGATGTCATTTTTTTTCAACATAATCCAAGGGTTAAGACTGCAATACTTAATTCTTTCATTTGGGTTTTTACCAACCACTTAAAATGAATTAAAAAATTTAACTTCTTGTGTATGCTGATTCCGATTATATAGATCAGTGTTTGGATCAAACACAAGACAAAACACACGTTTTTACTTACTTTTAGTAATGAAACAGCCTATAAACTACTATTCAGCCATGTCAAATAATATACACTATAACAGTTTTTCATGACATAGTGTATCAGTTGAGTCCATGTAGACTAAGTTTGAAATTATGATGGGACTGGGACATGTGTAGATGATCTACTAAATGCTTGAGGTTGGTATTTCATCCTCATCCTTGTCATCCTTCCATAGACACTCATGTTTCTGCACAAATCTAGAATGTCAGGAAGAAATCTCATCACAGATGGCATCTTGCTCCTGGCAGGGGTTCCCCTGTGTACAATCAGGCAACTGATCCAGCATGACTTGTCTCCAGTGTCTTCCACATTACTCCATTGTGTGGTCCCTCCACTGGCTTCCTGTAGCTGCCTGTATTACATTTAAAACACTGATGCCTGCCTACAAAGCCAAAACAGACCCGTGCATGCCTATCTGGAGGCACTTTTCAAACTCCACTCTACACCTTGTTCCCTTTGAGCTTCTACCGTGGCTTGACTTGACCCATCATCCCTCAAGGTACGAGGAAGACCTGCATCAAGATTCTGTCCTGGCACCCAGGTGGTGGAATGAACTCCCTCTGGCTCTCTGAACAGCTCAGTCACTGTCTTCAAATGGAGACTGAAGACCTGCCTCTTCACCAAGATACACTATACGGCCAAAAGCTTTGTTAACACCTGAAAATCACACCCATATGTACGTCTTCCCCAAACTGTAGCCACAAATCTGGAAGCACACAATTGAACAGGAGGTCTTTGTATGCTGTAGCATTAAGATTTCCCTTCAAAGGAACTAAGCACGGGGTTCTCACTACAGCCTGTATCGCGATGACGTATTGGATTAGATCCACTATGTTCTGGATGTTGTAACATTCATGCGCTGTAGTAGGTTTCTATAACGTCATGCTCACGCATGCACAAATCTATTTTCTCAGGAAAGTGGCAGAAAAATGATGGATTGATGGACAGCAGAGACAGCATAGCATTAAGTAATTCATCTAAGGTTAGGGTTAGGGTTACAACATCCAGTACGTAGTGGATCTAATCCATTACGTCATCACGCTACAGGCTGCAGCGAGGACATACTTGAACTAAGAGGCAAGGTCCAACCATGTTCCAGCATGACAATGGCCCTGTTGACAAAGTAAGGTCCATGAATACATGGTTTGTGAAGGTTGGAGCGGAAGAACTCGAGTGTCCTGCACAGAGCCCTGACCTCAACCCCACTGAACACCTTTGGGATGAACTGGAACACCGACTGCACCCCAGACCTCCTCACCCAACATCAGTACCTGATCTCACTAATGCTCTTGTAGCTGAATGAACACAAATCCCCACAGCCATGCTCCAACATCTAGTGGAAAGCTTCCCAGAAGAGTGGAGGTTATTATAACAGCAATAATGGTGGACTCAATCTAGAATGGAATGTTTAAAAAGCACATGGTCAGGTGTCCACAAACCTTTGGCCATATAGTGTAATACTTTTAGACTATAACATAGCATAGAATATGTTTTTGATGGAAACTACAATGCACTTTTGTCAGTCACTCTGCATGGGATCATCTGCTGCTGTAACTGTAAGATATAAATGTAATAAACATCAACAACCATAAACTTGAGCATCCAAGTAGAGTGGAATAAAAAAAAATCCTATTCCATGGAGTATGTAATAGATAATCTACAGCCAAAAAAACTGTTGACATGTTGTTTAGAATCACTTGATCAAACTGTTGCCCAGTTATTTTGGTCACCTTGTGCATTTTGTATACGCTTTATACTTCTGTAGTATCCTGACTTTTATTGTAGACTTTTGAATGTGTTTAACTTTAATACCCATTAAAACAGGAAAAGACTCTTTGAAAACATTTACACGTAGAGCATTGTGTAGGAGTGTGCAGAAACAACTGTGTGAGAACTCCAACTTTACTTCAGGTTTGACTGAAATGCTTTTTTTTGTGCAAACACGGGACAAACCACACATTTGACAGGCAAACTTTGCCCCTCGCAAGTATGTGAACTAACAGCAGCCACTCCAACCACACGCCTTTCCCATCAGCCATCAGAGCGGAGGTCTCACTGTTTGTGGTAAACCCACTTGAAGGAATGAGACGTGGGCAGAAGAGAAACTCTCACCCTTTCAATACGAGTGTGATAGCACGAGATAGGGGGGTGAGACTTCCAGTACCATCAGACTTGCATTTTACCATCAGACAGGTGAGTTATGAGTCTTTCATCTTCACATTACTGTACTGTTATCATTATAGGTCAACCACTCATACATAGAGTCTGTGACTCAAAACAGGATGAGAAAGAGAAAATGAGCATTAACTGGGTGAGATATTAAACTAATGGAATGACCAGAAGTGAAACCTTAGAGCATGGAAATATATAAAGTATTGTGTTACTACTAATGGTTTTAGAATAACGATCATGTCAATAACTAAATAAAACAACTACCACTGTGTTCCAATTCAATTTTCAACATCAATGTGAAGTATGACTCAGACTGAAACCTATAAATTCCATGCTCTTGCTTTTATTTAACCCTTTCATTCTGTTTGGTAAAATTGCACCTTATCCATACAGATGTTTCTGCTGCAAATCAAGCTGTCGCAAGAAAATCACTCAGTGAGTCAGTCTTCCTGTAAGCGTGCAGAACATTCCCAACTCTCTCAGACATATACTGCTTTATCTCTTTTCTGATCGAGTGTGTTGGTGTGAGTGTGAAAAATGCACAAACCCCAAAGCAACCAAAAATTGGTCTTGTCACATGCACATCTATGCAAAAGTTTCTACATGCCTTCTCACAGATGGTATTTTAGATAGATTTTTACTACTTTCTGCTATTTTCAAATAATAATGAAGACATGAACCATGTAAAGTATCACATATGGAGTTGTTCAGTGAAAAAAAAGGTGTTAAACAAATAAAAAAAACAACACTTTTATACTTTAATTTCTTAACAGCATTCCTGTTGAAGCTTTGCACCCTCTTTATTTACACTCACCAACCACAGATACAGGTCAAGAGCTCTAGTTAATGTTCACAATTAACACCCGAATGGAGAAAAATGTGATCCCAGTGACTTTGACTGTGGCATGGGTGTTGGTGCCAGATGGGCTAGTTTGAGGATTTCAGAAACCTGGAAGTATCTCATAGGATTTTCACTCAGGACGGTCTCTAGAGTTTATACAGAATGGTGTGAAAAACAAACATCCAGTGAACCGCAGCTCTGTGGGTGGAAACGCCTTGTTGATGAGAGAGGTCAGAGGAGAATAGCCAGACCGGAAGGCTATGGTAACTCAAATGGCCACTCTTTACAGCCGGGGTGAGCTGAAAAGCATCTCAGATTGCTCAACACACCAAACCTTGAGGTGGATGAGCTACACCAGCAGAAGACCACATCAGGTTCTACTCTCTGCTCCTGTCAGCTAAGAACAGGAGTCTGAGGATACAGTAGGCACAGACTGACCGGAACTGGCCAGCTGAAGATCAAAAGACATTGAATGTTTTTGGGAGGTGGGAGAAAACCAGAGAATCCGGAGTAAACCCATGTAAACACGAGGAGATCATGTGTACCTCTGCACAGACACTAACTGAAATCAGGCCAAATGAATTTATTAACTATTCTCTTGTAAAATACACCATATTTGTCCATGCTTCAACACATTTCCCATTTAATCTCCTGAACTGATAGGCTATACATGGATTTTTGAAAAGCTCATCTTATCTGCTCTTAGGCAAATATTACCACGGAGATTTTGTTGTCTGAGCATGGATGAGGTGATTCTTTTATATATATTTTTTTTCTTTTATCGGTTTGAGACACTAGGACACCTAGCCATTCCCCAATCTTATTACCGCACACCTCAAATAAAATCCAGTTTATTAGCTGTGACAAAAACTTTGAAAAAGTTTTCATAAAAAGAAAAGGAAAGAGGCTGCAAAATGTGGTCCTAAAGATGCCTGAGACTTAGATATGTTTGTCTTTGGAAAAAGTGGTTCTGGATTCGAACCCATGTCCATATTCCTGGCAAGTGTCAACTCGAGCAAGCACAGATATTCAGATATACATTCACAGATATATAGAATAGCACAGGAGGAATCAGAAATTTCTGCTTCTCTACAAGTCTATGCTTGTAATCCTTTACTTTTTGTTTTTACAGATGGTACGTTATTAGACACAAGCATAACCATACTCCATCTCATAATTTAAAAATAAAAACTACCTATACCATAAAAAATAAGGATAAATAATGTCTATATATAGTACTGCACAAGTCATAGGCACCCTTAGAGTTTCAGATGTTTATTTTATAACTTTCACAGTGCTGAGTCAGTTAAAAAGACATTCTTCTCTTACAGAG
>CM040979.1:27683787-27698683 GCA_022985145.1 Pangasius djambal
TTTTTTTTTTTTTTTTTTTAGCTTGCTAAATTCGCCTGTCACTTAAGTGCAGAAAATCCCTACCACCACAACTAGTAAACAAAATAAAAAAGACAAAAACTACCAAATACCTGAAAAGCTCTGTGTGGAAACTATATTCTGTATTTCATCATATAAATGGCCAGTCTTCACCTCCCTTGTTTTTATGCCATACAAACAGGAATGTGTACTTGTATCATGGTAGTAATTTGAGTGGATACTTCAACCAAGCAGTTAATAAAAACAGTATATAACCCTTGATGAGTCTTCAAGTGAAAACAGCCATATCACTTATAAATAAATCCCTAGTAGCATTACAGTACAATACTATTTGTTTTTTTGAAAGAGCTTTTTCGGAAATGAATTCTCACAACAATCCCTTGAGCAGAAGCAGAAAACCAATGGTCAAACAGCTATTCTCAGATATGATTACACTCCAATTCCAGTAATTTAGAGAACACTCATATCGCTCTTCAGTCAGAATGCCCGAGCCATCGTGCCTGTAATCACCAGAGTGCTGTCTCATGGTTTTGTCAGTAACAAGAGAAAAATCATATGCAATGCATTCTCTAATATCACACAGTTTGGCCTCTTTAGTCTTATATGTGTATGTAGAATTTTGGGTTTCGACTTTTTTGACTATTTTGAATATAAATGTTGAATCGTGTGCATGACAGAACAGGCAAGACATCTGCAAAGAGACTCAATAAATTCCCCACACTGACTCACAAGTGTTACACTTCCTGTATTTCTTTAATTATCTGACAATCACCCTACTACAGCTCACCTAGTAGACACAAATCAGCATACACAAATTACTGTCCAAAAGTCAGTGTCCAAAAGTCAGCGTCCATAAGGGAGAGTCCACAAGTCATAATCCAAAAGTCAGTGTCCAAAAGTCAGTGTCCACAAGGCAGAGTCCACAAGTCATTATCCAAAAGTCAGTGTCCAAAAGTCAGTGTCCACAAGGCAGAGTCCACAAGTCATTATCCAAAAGTCAGCATCCACAATCCAGCATCTACAATTCACTGTCCTGAAGTCATTGTCCAAAAGTCAGCATCCACAAGTCAGTGTCCACAAGTCAGTGTCCAAAAGTCAGCATCCACAATCCAGCATCTACTATTCAGTGTCTTGAAATCATTGTCCAAAAGTCAGCATCCACATGACAGGGTCCACGGTTCACCATCTAAAAGTCAGTGTCCACAATTCAGTTTTTAAAAGTCAGTGTCAGCAATTCAGTATCAACAAGTCAGTGTCCATAATTCAGTATCTAAAAGTCAGTGTCCACAGTTCAACATCAACAACTCAGTGTCCACATCTCACCATCTAAACGTCAGTGTCCACAATTCAACATCAACAAGTCAGTGTCCACATTTCACCATCTAAACGTCAATGTCCACAAGGCAGTATCTACAAGTCAGTGTCTATAATTCAGTATCTACAAGTCAGTGTCCACATCTTACCATCTAAACGTCAGCATCCACAGTTCAGTATCTCCAAGTTAATGTCCACAATTCAGTATCTACAAGTCAGTGTCCACAAATCAACATCAAGTCAGTGTCCTCACCTACAATCACATCAGAAGCAGCAGACATCAGAGAAAGTGAGGGACTCTCAGCAGGATAAATTTATTCCAGATGAAATTTCTACTCCAGATGAAGTAGTTTTTACTTAAAATTCAGTGGTTTCTCCAAGTAAGTAGTTTTCATCTCATTTCAAGTTCATATGTGAAATTCCTCATGAAGCTGGTTGAGAAAATACAGAGTGCATGAAAAGCTTCATCAGGAACACTCTGAACAATTTCAATAAAATCAGTTTGGATTTGTTTAACACATTTTTGCTTGATGTATAATTCCATACTATTATCTACATTATTATTCTAAAATAGTAGTAAATCTTAAAAGTGAAGAATAAAAAAAAAAGAAAACCCTGAGTAGATGTTCAAACTTCTATGTATGGGTGTCTCCATACATAAGAGGAAATTAATACGTTTTAGCAAAATGTAATTTTATTTAAAAAAAAAAAACTACTCATGATTGCCATTTCTTTGTAAACACACACGGCGGCGTCTCTCCCAGTTTGGCGGCAGTGTCGTGTGTGACGTGCTTGCCATGTTTCCTGTTAAAGTCCATTGCAACCTTGCAACAGCTTCCGGATCCAGCCACGAGAATTATTTCAATGCATTCTTCTTTTGTCAAAGGCATTCTTAAAGGCTATCTATCACAAAAAATACATAATATAAACTAAGTATGAACAATTTTGGAAGACATTTTTGCTAAAAGTGGTGACTTTTGGGAGACCTTGTATTTGCACAACTCAGTTTGTAAGAGGTTACGAACATTACAAATAAATAAATAAATAAATAAATAAACAAATAAATAAATAAATTCACGTGATATTAAATATGAATAATTAACTGTATGCAATATTAATATATTAATTAATTAATGTATTAATTGATTGACTAATTGATTGATTTATTTAATCATTACTGTTTGAGTAATTTGAACTTACTTACTTTTTGAGTATTTTTTTCCCTGTGGAAATTGAATAGTCACTTTCATCCAGGTCACGGCGAATGGAGGCGAAAGATCAAATGTGTATTTGAAGGGAGAGAAAAAAAAAGAAAAAGATTTTAACCACATCTTTGTAATTATTTGCACAATTTAATTTGCATGAGAAGTTACTGAGGTTAAATAAATGCCAAATCAGCCTACAGTGCATGTTTTTGGACCGGGGGAGGAAACTGGAGTACCCAGAGAAAACCCCCAAAGCATGGGCAGAAGACGCAAGCTCCACGCACACAGGGCAGAGGCGGGAATCAAACCCGGAGGTGCGAGGCATCAGTGCTAACCACTAAGCCACTAAGCCCCCATACCGTGATTTTTATTGTGCAAATATGATACAAAGATAAAGGGTGACGTATTTAAGTACACTAACAAGGTACAATCACTTCAGTACTTTCCACTTCTGATGCTGCAAACTTAATTACTAAACCATTCAGGATTTGAATAAGATGGTATAGAAATATTGAAACAAAAGTAGACTTGGAAGGTCAGCGACTAGAACTGGAGCTGAGAATGGTTCATGTGAGATTAATAGTAACGATTAATTCTGTATTGAAGTGACACCACCTGCTGGTGAACAAATCAAACCTTAAGACTACACAGAAAAAAAAAATAAATCTGTTTACAAGGAAGGGTTCCAGCATCAATACTGAAATGATATTGTTTGTTAACACATCTTATATTGTGTGAGACAGAAAGGCAGAGAAAAAGAGAGATAGAGAGACAGAACTATGTCTTTATTTTGTAAAGGAAGGAGACAAGCTAGCTGCTAGAATTTGTCAGCAGGTGTTGTATTACACACAGCGCTATCCGAATGCCGAGTGAAAAACTCATAAATCACTTTGTCGTTCTTTCAGCCATAACTGAGTAGCGAATCCCTCGGCTCGGCTTTAATTAGAGTGTCGCTGCTGTTACGACGCCGACTGTAATCCATGTGGAAGTGCAGTGAGAGGTGAAACCCCGGAGTAATTGCTCTGGCCTTCCATCGCTGCTGTTTCCTGTCTGCTCTTATATTACAACATCAACTGTATGAAATGAACTTTAAGACAGTGTCCACTACACAAAAGTCAGGTATATGAATATGCAGTGTGTCTGTAGTTATTTAGAAAGCTGGTAAAATATCTAGCTAATCACTTTCAATGGATGTAAATGATACCAAATGACCACCAAAACAAGTCCAAGACCAAGACTAGCTAAAATCGAGTTAAGACCGAGTCTTAAAGAGGTCAAGCCCAAATCAGCATTGAAACCAAGAACAGAAAAGTACTTTTCAAACTGTGAAAGAGACAACATGAGCATTATTTTTTACAAACTCTTAGTCAAGACCATATTGACCAAAACTGAGATAAGCCCAAGTGTAAATACCAACAACTCCAAGACAAGTCCAAGTTAATGATGAAGACTGGACATGAGTCCTATAGCCTTAGTAGATATAAGAAAATATAAGAAAAATTAGTAGATATAAGAAATAGTAGAAAAAACTCACTGAGGTGAGTTTATTCCATATACGGATCCCGTAACTAATAATCTGACAACTCAGTGTGCTCATATGATTAATCACGAAGTAGCATGTCATTTATCTTCAGGCAAACACCCATCCATCTTTAGAATAATGATGCGTGTGTGTGTGTGTGTCCGTTTTTGTAAAACACATGGTTGTCGGCTGTAAATCATTAGGTCAAGGCTGGCCCATAACCTATGAATCTTGCATTTAGCTAGCTTTAGGAATGGCTTTGGAACTATATTCTGAAACTTTATGTGTATATACACACACTATATGGCCAAAGGTTTGTGGACACCTGGTCATCACACCCATATGTGCTTGTTGAACATCTCATTCCAGATTTATTTGTTGTTCTAATAAGCTCCACTCTTCTGGGAAGGCTTTCCACTAGATGTTGGAGCGTGGCTGTGGGGATTCATTCAGCTACAAGAGCATTAGTGAGATCAGACGCTGATGTTGGGATGTGAGGAGGTCTGGGGTGCAGTCGGTGTTCCAGTTCATCCCAAAGGTGTTCAGTGGGGTTGAGGTCAGGGCTCTGTGCAGGACACTCGAGTTCTTCTACTCCAACCTTCGCACACCATGTCTTCATGGAGCTCGCTTTGTGCACAGGGGCATCGTCATGCTGGAACAGGTTTGGGCCTCTTAGTTCCAGTGGAGGGAAATTGTAAAGCTACAGCATACAGAGACGTTCCAAACAACTCTGTGCTTCTGAGTTTCTGGCTACAGTTTGAGGAAGAACCATGAGTGTGATGGTCAGATGTGCACATACTTTTGGCCATATAGTGTATACACATACATAGCAAGAAGAGAACAAAAATATTTGAGATTTTTTATTTTTGAGATGTCTCCACATCACAGAGCTGATTCAAATCATGTTCAGCAAAACATCTTCCAACAGTCATTGAGGCAAAGTATTTTAGAAATAAAAAAATCAATTAAATTGTAAACTAACTACAGTTTCATTTTCATTCTACAAAAACACCAATATAAACGCCAACATTTTTCAAAAGAGGCTTTGAAGAGAGTAATTTTATTTTTTTTGTTTCCTATAGTCCTGTTACTCAGAAACCGGAATGTGCAAAGCCGTCTGTTCTGAAGATTAAAAAAAACACTGACACTGGAGACTCCTTCCATAAATCTTAATCTTTGTTTATATTACATGCTTTATGTTTAATATGGTTTTAATATGGTATGACATTTTTTTTTTATTAATACACACGTTACATTATATGGAGGGTCCACCATACAAGTTCCTGTGAATGATTTGTGACTATTGAAATTATTCTGTATTAGAACGAGCTCATTGCTATAAATTTCTGACTGGCCTGGCCACTGGGTTTGGAAAAAGTCTGGAATTTCAATCAACACCTTCAGCCCAATCAGATTTGAGAAATCAAAAGCGCTATGGTACTATTTAAATAGCATGTTCCTGTTCTGGTTCTCATCCCATTATCCTTCATTGCAGTCTTACAGGTGAACTGATGTGAACTGAGAGCGTACAGAGCCATCTCTGTCCTCAAAGCAATTTACAACATGGATGTTTGCCAGTGTCACAATCTAATACGTATTTCCACATAGTGTTGAATTTAAATTTGAGCAGGAGATGGTACATCATCTGGGAAATGTGGGAATAAGTGCCAAGTAATGCATCTCATCATGAAGTATTGACCGCAGCCAGTCTTGTTTAAGCGATGATACTAATACAAACCCTCAGCACCATAAGCTGTTAAACAGACCAAGCTGGTCCTTCAGTCAGTATCTTGAACAGTGTTATCGCCAATCACGTGTCGTTCAAGGGGCATCATTCGTTCTCTTGATTGGAACTACAGATTTGGAGAATCTTCAAATTAACCTGGAGCTAAGGGTGTGTTCTCTGACATTTTTAAAATGCTCATTACATTATGCTAACTTTCAGTTTTCACACACTTTTGCTATAATGGTTAACTGTTCACTATCTTTTATCACTAGGCTATTTGTTGGTACCTCGAATAGTGCGTGCTACAGCTGGGGGTAGAGCTTTCTCTTACAGGTACAGGGGCAGGTCTGGAGGGTTCACAGGCATAGGGTGTTGTGGTGAACTGGGATGTTTGGATGCTGTCACCCCCCACTCTCACGCTTTCACTCAGGTTTGTCGACGGTGGAGTGGCTGGCTGCCTTATGTCCCAGGGTGCCCTCATGTCTGTGTTAGCTTCTGGCTCTCCCTTTTAGTTATGCTGTCATAGCTAGTCTTGCCGGAGTCCCTGCTTGCACTCTGCATGCAAAGTACATTGTGCTTAACCATTAGAGGACAAAAGCTTACCTAACATTCTCTTCCTCTCTCTCCATCTCTCTCTCTGCCTCACTCTCTGTCGAGCTACACATGCTACTTCTGAGATGCCAGTGATCCTGACCCCTTCTGCTCCTCCTCGCTGCTTGACCCATCCTGATGCCCTACTTCTGGTTGGAGTTCTCATCGGTTGAGTTCGCTTGCTGCTGCTGGGGCCCCATATGGACGGCCTGAAGAACCGTTTGGTTTGCTGGGGATGGCGCCACCTGGGGGCTGTGGAGATGGTTTGGGGAGCTGTACTGTAATGGCTTGGGACTGCGATTGCTGTAGTGGCTTTGAGGCTGCGGTTGAAACGAGCACCTTCGTACTCAGGACTCCATCAGTGGACAGTGGATAGATTTTAACCAACTGGACTTGCGGAAACTGTGATGAATTTATTGGTTACACAATTGCACTATTTGTCCTTATAGTACACAATAATAGAAGGGATTTATTTATTTAATCGCACTATCTGTTGCACCCAGATGAGGATGGGTTCCCTTTTGAGCCTGGTTCCTCTCAAGGTTTCTTCCTCATATCATCTCAGGGAGTTTTTCCTCGCCACCGTCGCCACTGTCTCAGTCATTAGGGATAAATTCACAGTGATGAATTCAAATATTTACAATATATTTTTTGTGAATCCATTTATTTCTGTAAAGCTGCTTTGTGACAATGTCCATTGTTAAAACCGCTATACAAATAAAACTGAATTGAATTTTAACCCCGTACTCAATTGGGACCAATTCCAATCCAGTCTCACAGAGGGAAAAAAAAAAAAAAAAAACTTGCATGCAACTTAGCTGTTCAGCACCTTCTTTACGATAAATATCAACATTCTGTAACAAACAAGTTGCATATCAACCTATCAGACTTTCATTTGAATGCTCTGTATGCCACATTCTGCACCAACATAACTGAACCCCCCTCTACCTCTGGTATTCGAAGATTTATATGTAATAAATAATTTAACCTCTTTTTTAAACATATTAAGAGTAGACCAGCTTGTGCTTAAAGTTTTTGCTTTTGACCAAGTCACCAACCCAAGTCTATGTTTCTACAGTTTATTTCACCGTCTATTAATTGCAAACTTAATAGAATCACATCAACAAGCACACACTTCACTTCAGTGCATGCGTGTGAGTGCAATCAAAGGTGCAAACACACTGTGAAAGAGAGTACTTGCTAAAAAAAAATAAAAAAAAATAAAAAATAGGGAAGTTACACTTTGAGATTTCTTTGAGACTTAATTGAGGAAAAAAAAAAAAAGAGATGTTGGTGAGGGAACGCCGGTTTATAGCTTCTATAACGGAAGTGAGAACAGGAATTAACCTGTTTCATGGACATCCAACAACATTTACTATAAATGGAAAGTATGATGTCATTTTCTAGATTTTTTGAATATTTTTGTACTCCAGGACAGTAATCTAAATCTAATTTAATTGATTTAAAATGCATTATAAATGTATTAATATATTTATTTATATTTATTATACAAGATATATAAGCGTACATAACAATCTATTTTTTTTTTCTGCATTTTCCCACCTTTGCCCCTGAATAGACCACATGAGTTAATGACATCAGCTCAAAGCCAGAGATAAATAAATCCAGATTCTCTCTGCATCTCCACAATCAGGATCAGACTCACTGTCATTAAATAGTAATGAGGTTTGGTTTGTTTCACTGCACGTGTCCCAGATTAATTGCCACGGCGCTGACAGACTGCAGCCTGCACGGAATACAGATGAGCTGAGAGAGAGAGAGAGAGAGAGAGAGAGAGAGAGAGAGAGAGAGAGAGAGACAAAGACAGAGAGCGAGAGAGAGAGAGGAATATTGTTATGTTACCTCTTTCATCCTATTTAGTCCTAACAGACGACCTCAGTGTCTCTGTCTCACCTCATAAACATGTCTCTCACACACACACACACACACGGCACACTCCTTCATTAATCCCAACCATACGGATCCTCCTTCACATCTTTCACTTTTTCTCCTCTTCAAGTCAAGTCAAGTGGACTTTTATTGTCATTCCTCTGTGCAGCTTATATACACTGGTACGAAATGACCATGGTGCAACACAGAACAGTACACAAGACTACATAAAGCGCAAATACGCGACAGTGTGAGACGAGTGCAGGACAATAAACACACTGAACATGAGCTGTAAACTGTAAACTACTGCAAACACACTGAAGGTGTTGGGGTTCTGTCATTAACTGTACAGTGGAACGCCCTAGAGCACAAATCTACTACAATACAGCAACACTGCAACTGTTATTACAGGTGTTTGTTTGCTTGTTTGTTTTAAAAAAATCTGATAAAAGCAGCAAAAGTAGTGAGGAATAACAGATTAAACATTGTACACTCTTAGAAAATGGATTCTTTGTGTAGTTGCGTTCTTCACTTATTAAAAGGGTTTTTTTCTATAGTTAAGTGTTCTCCTCTTATTAAAAAGGTTCTTCGCATAGTTAAGGGTTCTTCACTTCCTAAAAAAAGGTTCTTTGCATAGTTAAGGGTTCTTCACTTATTAAAAGGGTTCCTATTCTAGTTAAGGGTTCTTCGCTTCCTATAAAAAGGTTCTTTGTATAGTTAAGGGTTCTTCACTTCCTAAAAAAGGTTCTTTGTATAGTTAAGGGTTCTTCACTTCCTAAAAAAGGTTCTTTGTATAGTTGAGGGTTCTTCACTTCTTAAAAAAAGGTTCTTTGCACAGTTAAGGGTTCTTCACTTCCTAAAAAAGGTTCTTTGCATAGTTAAGGGTTCTTCACTTCCTAAAAAAGGTTCTTTGTATAGTTGAGGGTTCTTCACTTCTTAAAAAAAAGGTTCTTTGCACAGTTAAGGGTTCTTCGCTTCCTATAAAAAGGTTCTTTGTATAGTTAAGGGTTCTTCACTTCCTAAAAAAGGTTCTTTGTATAGTTAAGGGTTCTTCACTTCCTAAAAAAGGTTCTTTGTATAGTTGAGGGTTCTTCACTTCTTAAAAAAAGGTTCTTTGCACAGTTAAGGGTTCTTCACTTCCTAAAAAAGGTTCTTTGAATAGTTAAGGGTTCTTCACTTATTAAAAGGGTTCTTATTCTAGTTAAGGGTTCTTCACTTCCTAAAAAAGGTTCTTTGCATAGTTAAGGGTTCTTTGCTTCCTAAAAAAAGGTTCTTTGTATAGTTAAGGGTTCTTCACTTATTAAAAGGGTTTTTATTCTAGTTAAGGGTTCTTCACTTCCTAAAAAAGAGTTCTTTGCATAGTTAAGGGTTCTTCACTTATTAAAATAGTTATGGCCATACATTGGATTTGGTTTTTACTCTTGGATTGGCACCTAATACTTTTATAATAGAGGATAGCGTGATATCAGATCATAAAAGCATTGTTTTTGATGTTCAATTAGCTGTAGAAAGGAAAAAAAAACTTAAGACAAGTCTTACTTATTTATCTCATGTTATTAACACTGAAGTTGTTGATAAATTTTCAGAAAATTTTTATGTTTTAACGGATGACTGGGCATATGATGCAACTACAGTTCATCAGTTGAATGATTTTAACTATTTTTGTTCTTCAATATTAGATTCAGTCAAAACAAGGTCATTAGCGAATCAAGTACGATGGATATTGGTATATTAAAGAGAAAGTGCCGGAAAGCAGAACGAACCTGGAAATCAACTAGACTTCATGTTCATTTTGAGCGTTGGAAGGGTTTATTGGTGTTTTTTAATAAGACAGTTAAAGCTGCGAGATCTGCTTATTTTTCTAATTTAATTCACACCAACCGTCACAATTCTAGGTTTTTACTGAATGTAATTAATGAATTGACAAACCCGCGGCCTAGTATTGCGTTGAGTCCTACAGATCGTAGGTCTTTGATGTCATTTTTTGTGGACAAGGTTGCAAATATAAGGGCTTCAATTTCCCCTCCTTTGGTTCAATGTGAGGACAATCCAGGTTGTAGGGAGGTATTGTTGGATTCCTTTTCACCTGTATCAGAGCAGGATATTTGAGAGATTGTGCAACAGTTGAAACCTTCTATTTGTTTTAATGATGTGGTTCCTGTAAGACTGCTTAAAGAAGTGGTTGGAACTATAGGTCCTATTCTACTGTCTATAGTGAATAGTTCTCTTGTTTCTGGATGTGTTCCGGAGGAGCTAAAGATTGCTACGGTCCAACCGCTCCTGAAGAAGCCTTCATTAGATCCTGCAGTTGAAAATAATTATAGACCTACCTCTAAACTACCTTTTATTTCAAAAATAATGGAAACGGCAGTAGCCAAGCAACTGCTGAAGGTCGTTAATGAGAATAATATTTTTGAGAAATTTCAGTCTGGTTTTTCAGACCATAGTACTGAAACTGCTCTTTTACGAGTGACTAATGATTTATTGATGGCAGAGGATGCTGGTGTATGTTCAGTTTTAGTTTTATTAGATTTGACTGCAGCTTTTGATACAGTTGACCAATCTATTTTAATTAATATGTTGAAAACATGGGTCTGGGTTTCGGGGACGGCGTTGGATTGGTTTGTGTCTTATTTGTCAAGTGGGACATTTGTAGTGTCAGTTGGAGATGAAGTATCCCACCGTTCTGAAATTGTATGTGGAGTTCCGCAGGGATCCCTGTTAGGACCAATTTTGTTTTCAGTTTACATGCTTCTGTTAGGTGCCGTAATTCGAAAACATATTATAAATTTTCACTGTTATGCAGATGACTTACAGTTATACTCAACATTGAGTTCCAAGGATCTGAATAGTCTGGATGTCCTTCAAGCATGTTTAATAGATTTTAAAAATTGGATGGCTTTACAAGTTCTGCAGTTTAATACTGAAAAAAACGAAGTTGTGATAATTGGTCAGAGCTCGAGTAAAAATCGGATTGAGCTTGCTCTAAATAGGGTTTTTCCGAATAATAAGCAGGTAGTAAGAAATTTGGGTGTTTATTTTGATACTAATTTAAATTTTTGAATTTCATGTCAAGAAGTTGGTTCAGTTTTGTTTTTATCAGTTAAGAAATATTTCTAAGGTGAGATGGTTTTTGAATTTTAATGATACAGAGAAGCTTATTCATGCTTTTATTTCTTCCCATCTTGACTATTGTAACGTCTTGCTTTCTTCTTTGAATCATCGTAATTTATCGCGTTTACAATTAGTGCAGCCAGATTATTGACACAAAGTTATTTCATCACATTACACTTGTTTTAGCTTCTTTACATTGGTTACCTGTTTATTTCAGGATTGATTTTAAGATTCTTTTATTGACATATAAAGCTTTAAACGGCTTGGCACCTATGTACTTAGCTGAGCTTTTGAGACCGTACAAAACAGGGAGATGTCTTAGCTCTTCTTTTAATGAATTGCTGGCAGTTCCAAGAACTAGATATAAAACAAAAGGAGACAGACCTTTTGCAGTGAGGGCTCCAAAACTATGGAATAGTTTGCCAGTGGATATTAGATCATCTGAATGTGTGTCTGTTTTTAAATGTCGATTGAAAACATACCTGTACAGATGTGCTTTTAGTATTTTGTGATGTCTTTTGTGTATTCTGGGTTTTGCTTCATCATATAGTGTATTGCGTTGTAGCTTTAAAAGTGCTATATAAATAAAATTTTACTTACTCACTTAACAGTCTTTTTTCTATAGTTAAGAGCTCTTTGTCTAGTCAAGGGTTCTTCATTTAAATAAAAAGTATTCCCATGCAAAAAGCTCAACAAGTTCATATCAGAAGATTGTCAACTGGACATAGCGAGTAATGTTGCAGATTTTTTGTTGACATAAGGTTGTGTTATGGCACGTTTTGGTCTGACTTACATTAGAATGTCGTAACAGCTGACTTGGGTCATGTGACATGACAAATATCAAAACCAAACAAAGTAAATGTGCATGAGTTTCTAATGTAAGTCAGTGTTATAACAGCCTTAAAATCTCTCACCTGACTTATGTCAGCTTTATGACATCTGAAATCTGTTGGAATAATTCGGTTCCCTGCAAAACTTTGCACCCCCTCAGTGGATTGTAGCTGATTGTCTGATTGTGTAGATTAAACATCTTTGTCTTGATCATAATTTTGTCTTAACAATGTGAAAACTTTTGCACTGAACTGCATAAAGGACTATTCCAACAGATGTCAAGTGTCATAAAGCTGACATAAGTAAATTGACAGATTTTTGTTGACATAAAGCTGTTAAAACACTGACAAACTGTAACATGAGTCCACTGAGGCGAGCGTAGTGATGAACCCAATGAACCCAAGTGCAACTTTTATTTAACACAGTGAAACCAAAAAAAACACATAAAGACCAGACAGACTTGACCAGACAGACTTGACCAGACAGACTTGACCAGACAGACTTGACCAGACAGACTGTAGGTTACTACATCAATACATGACCAGAGACAATGGCTACATGAGGGCTATATATATACCAAACAATCAAGGCCACATGACTTAACCAACCAATCAGAACAAGACACATGAAACCAAGGAACCAATCAGAACATGACACAAAGACAAGGGTAACACATGACAGGAGGGGCAAGGAACACATGGGAAATGGAGTCCAGAAAGCAATGGCAAGAGTCCGGGGTGGAGTGCCCTCTAGTGGAGTTCATGGGCACTCCAGCTGGCGATCGTAACACAAACATCAGAATCTCATGTATTGTGTATTTTATTTGACTTTAGATTTGAGTAAGTTTGGTTTTGTCACCTCACATCATCATAAAGGGAGAGTTCATAAGGCTACATGACACCTAGATAAGGTCTTCCTGACAACTGCTATAAACCTACATAAACAATTACAGTAAGTGCAAGAGTTTTTATCTGTTATAGATTGTCAGTGTGTGTGGTTGGTGAAAATTACATTTCTTAAGGGTGTGCACTCACTGTAGTTATTTATGTAATTGTCAGGAAGACCTTCTGCAGTTATTATGTAGCCTTATGAACACTCCCGGATTTATGTATTATCAGGAGCCGAGAGCATGGCTAATGATGTCACCAGTGTGCACAAACCAATTAGCCTCATGTGACCCCAGAGACAGTCGTGTACAAGGGTCTTATCTCCAATCAGAGATTAGCAGCAGTGTATTATGGGGCCACGTTAGCCAGATAGAAACGTCGCTGTTATTCTAGGCGTGGAGAGGCAGCGTCTGTTAGAGCAGGGATGACATTTTCACCTCCCTGCTGTCAGCCATAATCAGCTACGCTGCTAATGTTTTCAGCTCTCATGGTGTTGAGAGGCTGAGTCTTCTTTAAACACAGGATTATTAGTGATATTCAGATAGATTTAAGCCGCGATCAAGAGTATGACACATCTACCCATGTGAAAGCTTTTCTCACGGAAAAAAAAGCAATTTCTCATCTAAATAAATCCTCTGATAAAGGTCGAAGATTTAAAATTTTCACTTAAGAATTTAGCTAAGACCAACTAGCAACATCTCTTATTTCCTAATTTCTCAAATGGTAGCTAGCATAACAATACCTCTGACCATACAAACTAGCTGAATACTAATAGCTCAATGTTAATCTCTCAAACGGTAGCTAGCATGATAGTTTCAATTCTTATCAAACAATACTTTTAGGTACTGATGGTAAATTAGTGCCTCAAGGAGCCAAGCAACAGGGAGAAACATTAGCTAAGGCTAACTAACAACAACTTTTACTCCAAACTTTTCAAATGATAGCATAACAATAGCTGACCATACAAACTAGCTGAAAGCTAAATTTCAGAATACATATAACAATAACTAATCATGCAAACTAGTTGGTTGCTAATAGCTCAATATTAATTGTCCATACAAACTTGCTGAATGCTAATAGCTTAATGTTAATCTCTCAAATGTTAGTTAGCATAACAATAACTAACCATACAAACTAGCTGAATGCTAATTGCTCAGTGTAAATCTCTCAAATGTTCTCTAGCATGATAATAACTAGCTGATGGGCCATGTGTTAGCTAATCTGAAGCTGTCTATTGCAAAAAAAAATCACCAAAATTCATATATATAAATAGAAAAATGTGAAAAATTATAGAAAAATGTAGTGAGAAGAAAGTTGAGATTTTTCTTTTGAAATGCTGTAAAAGTAAAAAAAAAAAAAAAAAAAAAAAAAAAAAAAAAAAAATATATATATATATATATATATATATATATATATATATATATAAATATATAAATATATAAAAACTCAAGTACAGTACCGAAACCACATTTAAGATTAAGTTTAAGATCGATAGGTCAGTGGTGGAAAGAAGCACTGATGGGAAAACTGGTGTAATTCATCCTGACTGGAAATGACATCATCGTTGTTGTCTCCACCACACACACATAGTGTCTAAGCCTGTGTGATCAGTGTGTGATGGATGCTGTTCTCTGAGGACTCTGTGTGTTTTTAGCTCGGGATAATGAAGGCTGTCGGGGGAACAGGAGTGGCATTGATCATTATTAAAGCAGCCTCGTCAACACTCATCCTTTCTGTCTCTTTCTGATAAATCACACTCGTCAACTCCATATAAACCGACTGCGACTCCGGAGAGACG
>CM040979.1:27706642-27733655 GCA_022985145.1 Pangasius djambal
GCTCCAGACTTCAGGCAGTCATTGACTGCAAAGGATTTTCATCCAAGTATTAAAATTATGGTTATATTTACAATTATGTCACTTTGTCCAAATACCTTTGAGCCCCTGAAAATGGAGGTACTTTGCTGAAAATGGCTGTAATTCCTAAATGGTAAATGCCATATTTTTGTGGAACCTCTTAAAATAAAGCTGAAAGTCTGCACTTGGATCACATCTTGATTATTTTTATTTCAAATCCATCGTGGTGGTGTATAAAGGCAAAATCACAAAAACTCTGTCATTGTCCAAATACTTCCGGACCTGACTGTATAAAGAAATACCAAGAGCAAGTCACTTGTGATATCTTATTTGGCCAATAAAAGCTGTCCTGATACTGATATTGATTCTGATTCTTGTGCATTATTTCTGACACAGTTGAACCTTGTTTTTGTAAAGTGAATGTAATTGAATTGGCTGTTTGCTGAAAGGTTGTGAGTAATCAATATGCTATTTCTCTAATAAACCGCAGTATGGGCCAGTAGTGGAGAAAGAAGAGATTTTCAGTACCATTAGATCAAACAGGAAGGGAGGTTTGAAGAAGTAAAGCCGCTGTGGAATGTAAGGGTGGAGATGTTCACACTTACTCCGATTTTTTGGCTTTACCATAAGTGTGTCCTAAATGCTAGTGTTTGATAGAGGATATTCGTTAACTTTGCTTGTAATCTACTACTGACAAACCTTAAAGAATGCTAAGTTTACAACAGCAAATGAGTTCTCAGCTTGATTATGAGCATTATCCACATCAGTCTCTGTCTCATCACCTAAGGTAAAAGTCTCGCATTGTCATCTCTTCACACCACTCATCTCTGTTCACTCTAACATCGGTGAGGAATCAGCGAAAAATCGCCAACTCATTCACTTATTTCAGTTATTTTGGTCATTCAAACTTTCTCGTTTCAAACTTTACATATTGTCTTCTATACAAAGTGTGTAAGCACTCTTCTCTGTTTTGATGTTTCATCCAACAACGTGATCAAAGCATGGCATTCCCTGTGTGGGAAAATCACACTTAGCTAGCAAGGTTTGATCATCACTTGGCTACTGAGGCTACGCTGTAAGAGCACTTAAATATAATATAACACCTCTCAAGAGCTCTTACTCAGACACATTCGGCGCTTTCTAGTATTTGAGGCTGATGTTTGTAAGAACGCTAATTAGCATGAATTGTAGCCTTTGAGACTGAGCCAATACACAATGCCATGATTATTATAAGATGATCATGTCTCACAGTTAGATATTACTGCCACTATAGATTGATTGATTGATGATGCTAATCAGTAAGAAATAAAGCAAACAGTGGTAGTTATTATTTACCAGATGGAAACAGTGCATTTATTCCAGAAAGCAGAGGAGTCAGGTGTAGCTTGCTTCAGACGAGGAGGCGCATGAGCAGATGTGTTGAAGAAGTGGCTTTATTCCTCCCTCGGCTGTTTGGTGTCAGGGTGGATGTTGAGAGGCTTTTTTCCAGCACGACGTGGTTTGTTTAGTGTCATTTTGTTGATATTTCAGGCAGGCAGGTCAGCTTTTGACAGTATAGGCATCACCGCTGAGACTCAATAGTGCGTGTATGTGTGTGTGTGTGTATATATACCAAGTGTCAGCTACTGACTTGTGGAGAACAGCACAAGCTGTTTTTGACAGCCAACTGCTTGCATACATACTGAGTGTGGTGATGCAAAAACAATAAAGCTTCAATCATCCTATATGTTTGAACAGCAGGAAAGGTTCAGTGCTAATGGACTGTAGAAAACCCTACGTGTCTATAAAATAGAAAAGTAGCGACACTGGCATAGGTTTCAGTAAATAAGTAAACAAGAAAATAAATAAATAAATACATACATGCATAAATAGTGTGATGTATACAGAAAGAAAGCATTATCTCACTACTCCCTAAGCTACAAGGACAAAAACCTGGATACAAAAACGATTTTTTTCTGGGTCATTGTGGTTGAGTAGAAACTCCTAATCTATACTCCTGTGCAAATATCTACCACTCATAAGGCTACACTTTATGAGGAAAAAAAACCACATTCTGCTCTGTGAGCCCTACGACATACAGCTTCCCTTTTCGAAAAGGTTACAAGTAGAAACTCTTTAGAAATCCAGAACTGTTAACCATTCAAAGTAACCTTGAGGAACCCTTAGAAAAAGAAAAAAAGCAAAAAAAAAGCATTTCCAACCCTTAAAGAGCATACTGTAATGCTTTTATGGCTTGATGTTCACGCATCTCATATCTTCACATTATTTTTTCCCATAACAAGTCGCTCAAAGGAAGTGTTCAAAGTGTTCCTGTAACTTAAAAACAGAGTTACAGGTGCCATAAAAAAGTATTCACCCCTTGAACTTCCACATTTTGAACTTTAGGGTGGAACAGGGGGACTGAATACATATGCAGCTAACAAATGTCTGCTTTTTTGTTTGCTTTTTAACTTTGTATATCGACAAAATGCATTTCGCACCATGTTCTGTAAATCATATTGGAAATTTCTTTTTATTTCCAGGTTGTAACCCATTACAAGATGTGGAAAAGTTCAAAGGGGGTCAATACTTATGCAAGGCATGTATTTCCATATAGGCTACAAGCAAGCTGCTTCAAATGAAAGGCTTCTTCTGAACAACTGATCAGTGTTGAGCAAATGCAAATGAACACTAATATAATAAATAGTACATCAATTAAATAAATATTGATAAGAACTATAAAGGGTTCTTATATATATATATATATATATATATATATATATATATATATATATATATATATATAATTTTGCAAACATTTTGACATAGCCATAGTGACCACAGACCACAGATTCTGGATCCTGAGTGTGAAAACACTCTAAATGGTATGTATAACAAGTAGGGATTACAAAGAGGGGTTACATTCCCAAAAAGATATTTATTTGCCCAGAAAGATGACAAAGTGATAGTTGATGAACTTGTCATTTGGCAGCACCTAGGATGGCGAATGAAGGAGATCCAGATGGGTTTATGGATATGAAATAAATCAACAGCACTGACAGGCTTTTGCAAGCCAAAACTAGACAGAGGAAATAGAGCATGGATTGGCGAACATTATGAAACAAATTAAAACAGAATAAAGGACAGGGTTTGCGCAAAACACTGTTATACAGCATTATGATAAAAATGAAATATTAAGACTTGTATAGCATATGGTTATTTATTCTACTAGGACACAAATTTCTTGTAATTAAAGGTAGTAGATTCATAGATACCAAGTTACATCACCTCACCACAGCTGTCATCTCAGCTTCATTTTGCCATTCTGATCAAGGTGATTATGATTACAAATCAATAACCCAACACTGTTTCCAATATGAATGCATCAAATTAAGCTAATGATCGCTGCCGGATGAACATCTGCTTGTTTGTAGTTGTGCCCAAACCAATTTCTGTCTGCAACAACAGCATGTGACCTTCCTGTACTCCCACTAGAGAGCTCCTATTGAAAGACTGTTGAGAAAAAAAAAAAAAAATTAAAATCTCTCATCCTAGAATTTCCTGAATCTGCACCGCACCTGCAGAGCTAAGAGACGGGGGGGGCGATACAGCAGCAGGTGGGGAAGAGACTCTATTTGTAGTGAGGATCCAAGTGTGTGAGAAAAATAAATCATTTTGCCAGCAAAATAGTATTTCACAGCCAGGAACAGTGGCAGTGGTGCAGTGGTGCCATGCCAGTGTAATTACAACTGCTCTGTTATAACTTATACACATGAATCTGCACCTGAACCCTGGATATTATTGTCATTCTTTTTCAAAACTATTTTACAGAATAGTTTATAGTTTACAGAATTTTTAATGTGAAATATTCGTTTGTTTAGATAAATATCTAACCTTGGGTGAATGAAAATTACCAAAAAATAAATAAATAAATAAATAAAACTAAACTAAATGCAGCGTTAGCCACTGTTGCTAGCTATGAGTTATGAGCTATAAGAATATGTGTAGATTTTTGTGATGTGTGTGTGTGTGTGTGTGTGTGTGTGTGTGAGTGTGTGTGTGTGTGTGTGTGTAATGGTATTGTTAGTTGTATTTCCATACAGGTTTGTTTTAGGTTTGTGGATTTCAGATGAAGCTTGTTGTCTAATTTGGATAAAACCATTAGCATGAGCTTGTTAGCTAAATCAAACATGTATTCATATAGTAATCTCACAATCTCATAATACTCCAGTATTTTTTATTCATAGCCCTCCTCTACTATTCCTTTATTATTCCCCATGGTGGTTCAGACTCAATCTTCTAACGATTTCTTGCCCCAACCTAGCTATTAACCCCAGCTCTGCAGGAGCAACCTTCAACACCCAAGTACCATTTTTATGTGCCATCATTTCTGTTCAGTTTCTTGACTAGGTCTCAAAAATGGCTTATGAGACAAGTGTTTGAACTCTGCAGTGTCACATCCTTCTTTTGTCATATTCACAGCAAACTGTTCCAAGGCAGAGCAGCAGGAAATCAGTTCAAGGCATATTAAAAATAAAAAATGTTCTCAAAATTCAGTGAAAAGCCAGCAGATACAGAGAAGAACAATGGATCTCTAAAGGGTTAAGGGTCTACAATTACCTACAGTGGCCTTGGATGAAAGTGGGAACTTACTCCACTATTGCCCATTACCCATTTCCTGAATGCTTTTTAATTCTTAATACACTTTGTCATGTCATGTCAGCATTGCATATGTCATACATACATTATGTGTATGTTGAACTGTGGATCCAGGAGAAACCTTATTTCATCTCACTGTGTTCTGTACATTGTATATGGTTAAGATGACAAGAAAGAGCTACTTGAATTCCAGGGTCAACAATTACCTTCATCTGTATCATGTCAAAACTCTGATGCTCTACGTCATTTGAGAATAAATGAATTAATTTGTTTGCTTGCTGAGAAACTTTGAAACATTTAGGTCAATGGAGCTTTTAGTTAAAGTGACTCATATTCCCGTGAGCCACAAGACAATAGAGGACAGAGCTTGTAAAGAGCAGTCAGGAATACAATCACGGCAAAACTAAAATACTAAGCAACTGAACATATTGAAGAACCCAGCAAGGAAGAACTCCAGTTTTACACCAATTTATCCACCAAAGGTGAAGGAGAAAAAAATGTGACAATACCTTAGTTGTGTCAGAATTAACCTTGTCTACATCCATGAAAAATATGGCCAATTGCTTTTGCAATTCAGCCACATTATTTCCAGCAAGCAGGTCCTAATGAAGTGAAGTGACTTGTGGCCAAGTATGGTGACCCATACTCAGAATTTGTTCTCTGCATTTAACCC
Organism: Pangasius djambal; assembly: GCA_022985145.1. Classification (NCBI taxonomy): domain Eukaryota; kingdom Metazoa; phylum Chordata; class Actinopteri; order Siluriformes; family Pangasiidae; genus Pangasius; species Pangasius djambal. The sequence goes on from CM040979.1 coordinate 27,711,972, forward strand.
ATTTAAGTGCACACACACAGTAGTGAACACACACCCAGAGCAGTGGGCAGCCTTTTTTTTGCTGCGGTGCCCAGGGAGCAGTTGGGGGTTCGGTGCCTTGCTCAAGGGTCTCACCTCAGTCGTGGTATTGAGGGTGGAAGAGAGCACTGGTCATACACTCCCCCCACCTACAATCCCTGCCAGTCCTGAGACTCGAACCCATGACCTTCGGGTTCACCGTCGGGTTACAAGTCCGACTCTCTAACCATTAGGCCACGACTTCCCCCATCATAGCCATCAAAGGCTACTTGAGAATCATATAATGCATATTAGTTGTATTTCTGCCTCACAATGTTCTAGAGGTTTGATACTGTGGACTTGTCAACCTCCTTTTCCCCACTTGAACTGCCGCATGAGATACTTCAGCTCCAGCCTTAACTGGCTGATCCTTGCCTCCTGATGGTCTGGTGCACCAATGTTCTTGGTTCAGTGTTTTTACCTTCATGTCAAACTATTCAGCCACAATGTTGATGATGATATTTCTGATTATCTGGAGCTTCTGGTCTTCCTTCCCCTTCTCTGTGTTGTCCAGGATTCTATCCACATCTTCATCAAACAAGCCAGTACACTTGTTGCTTGTTTGTATCATACCACAGGACCCTGCTATGACCTTGATGGCTGCCTTCAGGTTCACTCTGTGCTGCTTTTAGGTTCTAGCTCTGAGGATGGACTCTGGGTCTACCTCCTACTCTGTTTCACCAGAGACTACTCTTGTGCACTGCACAGCTTGCTCCTGCAGAAATTACCTCAACTTGGCTTTGTGGATGTTCAGGCCAAGCTGTTTCTTGAAGACTTTGCCACATACACAGACTGCACTCATAGTTGGTATTCCAGGTGCTAGAGTAACTTGCTGTATACTTGTCTGGTTAGGATGCTCATCCCCCTCCACTTTCAGGCATCCCTGGAGGTATACTGTGTATCTGAAGAGCTTTCTGTAGCCTCTTTGGGTCCAAGGGTGCTAACCCTTGCTGCTTCATTTTCCATTCCTTTAAGCTGTCCACTATCTTTTCACCATGTCATTCAGCCTTTCCCTGGACATTACTGGTCAAGGGTGGTATAGCTGGTTTACATCTTGTGATACACTTGAACACACTTGATCCTCAGTAATGAACCTTGGGGTTATCAGGTAATCATCAGACACCATCGCCCAGGCCAGTTGTATTATCTTGGTAAAAATCAATTGGATGCATGACTTGGATGTTTTTGTGCTGGTAAAAAGAATGTAGACGTTGTAGACAATTAAACTACTTTTGACAGGAAAGTCTGGCTTTGAAGGTAAGATGCTGATTATTGATTATTGATAAGCACGTCAGGCATCGTAGTATACCTGCAGGGTGATTTTTATTTCTGAGTACCACAGGTTGAGAAACACAAGACAAATATTGTACATTGGACAGTCCTCAGTATTCATAGTGTTTGGTACATTTACATAATCCTGAACGTAGAAAAAATAACAAAAAATTAACATATAAATAGAATAAAACATAAGTGATAGTCTGAGCTTAAATATAGGGACATACATTTTGTCAAATGCAAACAGTCCCAAGTAGCATTTTTTCCCCTGCAAAACACTGTTTTCAAAATTATTAGCACCCCTATTTTTTTTTTCTTTTTTGTTGAAGCATCTTCTAGAGAAAATATTTGCAATCCACCTGTCTCTGTAACGTCTAACATGTTTTGAGACATGCGTAGAGGATCTTGAGATCAAGAGATTAAATGGTTATAATGATTTTGTAACTGTGCCAACTTACAAAGAATAAGAAGCACAGTTTATGATAATGATTTATGAATATGGGAAATTTTTTTACTAAAATGTGTTCAGATGCTGCAGTAAACACAACATGTCCAGATGGTGGGCTTGAAACAAGCAGCCATGGGGGTGAGACAAAACCAGCAGTAAAGCAGTGTGTGTGTTGTGGGTGCATGTATTTGTATGTGTCTCTGCTCACTACACGCTCACACACAGCCGCTCCCATCTAATTACCTGCATTTAACTCAGTGCCACTAGCAGAGAGCTTAAATTTGTCTGGAATCTGATCTCCAACAGCTACAATTTCCATCTGCACTTGGCGTGAGGATTTAGAACCACTCGGATGTTGCTGATGATTATGCCGAGGCTTTTACTAAGCAGCTCCCACTAAATGGACACTAACAACAAATTCGCTTAGCGTTTGTGTTAAGCCTCTGACATTAGAGGAGCAAATTGTTTTTTGCCTGTGGAGAAAACATGCTGATGAAAAAGGAGAGAAAAAAACAAACAATAAGGATACAACAACAGCAGGGAAGCACAGAAAATTTCACTCCAACTAATTAGTTTTGGGTAACGATGTCACCTCACAGCTCCAGGATCCTGGATTCGAACCTGAGCTCGGTTTACCCTGTTCAGTTTTGCATGTGTCTGTCTGAGTTCCTCTGGATTCTCTGTCCTTAATGTCTTCACATTATTTTTACCAGTTCTGACCAGACTAAAGTGGTTACTGAAGATGAATAAATGAATGAATGGAAAAATAAGTTCTTAAAAAAAGCTCAGAGGATGACAAGATGCAGTTTTAAAAACACTTTTATTTACTGTATGTAACAGAACTGGACTTATTTTATTGACAAAATGTGATTTTCGCCAAAATTATTTGCTTTAGGCACACTATTGTAAAAAAAAGTTCTCTTTGTAAAACAAACATTATATCAAGGCCTATTATTTTATTTATTCTGGATTTATTTGTTTCTAGAGTGTGAGGTCTGCTGTCATCATTTTAATAGAGAAGACTTATGCATTTTAAAATGTCTTCCAAAATTCATGGACCAGAAGCGTGTCCCGGGTCGACTGAGTCTGTGGATGAGAGACAGCAGCTGGGATTTGTGCAGGCATCGGTTTCAGAAAAGGCCTGGCTTTTATTTTCCTCCCCATCACCTCCCGGCTCTCCAGATGGACTTGAATAAAAATGGCCTCCCCTTCGGCTCCCGGCAGCTCTCCACACTCGACGTCCTGCTTCCTGATGGCTTCCTGCTCCATCTTGCTTGTAATTACTAACTGAGCGGATAAATAGATGGTTCCATTATCAGGTTTATTATCACGCACATGGGCCAAAGGCTCTTGGCAATTTCATGCCCCTGGTATTTATCAGCTTTGCCCTCAGGCATAGAGAGTGTGGCTATGGCTGTAAGATATATTTTTAATCTGTGTCCATGTACAGTTTGGTGCCGCTCTAAAGTATATCTGTAGCTTTTTTCAGGATATACTGAAGCTTGTGAGACGAAATGTGTTCTAGATAACAACAGAGCAGATTTAAGGTTTATGGTTCCTATTCTGGATCGCTTGCTCTCTCTCTCTCTCTCTCCTCTGTGTTTAGAATTTCCTGGAAGAGATTCTTCATGAGATTGGCAGGTCATGAATGACACCAATGCGTTAGAAGAATGAAAATGGGAAAATGCTAGCTTCAGTGACAGCATGTTGGCGCCCATGACATCAGTCCCAATGAACAGCCAACGCCTCTTCGTATATTCCAGCTTTATGCTAGTTTTGTGCTTTGTTGATTCCAGGAGGCAGAATGCAAGCGTGTAAACTCAGCCTTTGTTTTATCTGGGCAAATCCACATATCACTATTACAGTACAGACGTACACGGTCATCACAGGAAAATCCATAATCACAAACGGTAATGAAGAAGAGGGTCTGAACATGAAATATAAACTGGGAAACTAGGAAGCCAGGGCTTAGAAAGACACGAAACACTTAACGAGAGTTCGCACAGAGCAAAGACACAACAGGGTATAAATAGACAAAATACTCAAGGGCTATTACACAACAGGTGAATTCCACAGGAAGCAAACACTGGGTGGTGTGGTGGAGGTGGTGGTTACGGTAGAGACGGCCAAAACAAGATCGCATGGCACTTGTTGCCATAGGAACTGCAACATGAAAGAGTAATCAACGACATCGGCTCTATGTTAGCCTTTGAACTTTGCATACAGCAGCTTAATGCTGGTTTCTTAAATTGTGTTTATGAGCTAGTTGCCTACTTTACCTCTACTTTACATCGTACATGACAATTTATATGCTTTGACATGTGAAATTATTTAAACATAATCGTAAAGCCATGAATTTATATAAAATAATAAATAATACAAAGTCATTGAGAACTGAAATTCAGCCCAACCCCACTGCAAAAGTTTGAAAAAGTTCTCATTAATCCCCTTGACTTGATCTTTTTAGAATTCCACACAGTGTGAGGAACATGTCAGTCTCAGTTTGAGATCTTGACAGATTCCTCCTTTTGAACAAAGATAAAAGAATAAAGAGCATTCTCAGCACTTTGCTTAATTGCGTTTTACAAACATGTCCATCCTCGGCATCTGGTTTCTCCTCTGAGACGGTATTCACTGAGACAGAACAAAGCGAAAGACTCACAGACTCGTGAAAAGAGAACTTCAATCTCACTAACGCTGAAAGGCGCCACAGGAACAGAGTTGTTTTGATGTTGGAAGAGGACAGAGATGACACATCCGTGTCTTTGAACGTGTTTTGAAGAGTGACCGGTTCCAGACTTTTCAGCCGTGCGTTCACACCGGCAGCGACGCAACGCGACACGGCAAAGCAGACAGAAGTCTTTCATTTTCATTGAGTTTTGGTGATCTAAAGTGAAAAGAAATGAAGAAATTATTATGCAGGTTTAGTGGGCGAGGCAAGAAATACTAACCCAGAAAAGATGAGCGGAGTTTATCTTTACGCCAATGAGAAGCGGAGTGATATGGTGAGTGATGATGGGAGTAACAGATGGATGTACCCTTTGAATATTCTTATGCTAGTTTTGTACGTTGTCAATTCTTAGCTCTGTCAACCGTTAAACTTTGCAAGATTTACTAGTTTTTCTTAGTAAGTATACTAGATTTATATCCTAGCTAGTAAACTAGCTTTATTCTAGTTTTGTAAATCTTGCATATAATGTACATGACATATTTTGAAACTTTATATTCTTTGTCTTCTTAATGAAAGTTTAGACACAGTCAAAGCAAGAGTAGTATACGACCATTTTTCTAAAATTATGTGATTAATCATGTGATACCAGAATTCTTGCGTAAACGAAGGCTTTGCGAATAAATCTGTTTATACTCAGCTTGATAAAATGAAACCCATTTTTGGCAAATTGCGGTATAAGAGGAACAAAAATCTCTTAAAATAATCAACTTAGAGTTGGTAACAGTAGCTCTCTTTGCGTCTGGCTGCATCACACCTCCCTGACGTTGATTATTTTCCTACACCAGCACACCTCGTGTGTTTCATTCCTCACTTACTCGCTTGTTTCTTAGGTGATTTAAGGTGAATTAAAAGAGGAATAATACAGTTTCAGTGGTGGCTGTTTAATAGGCTCTGCATGTGATTATTTAATCACAGCTCTTTCAGTAAACAGTAATTAGACCATTTGGAGTGTAATGAAAGTAAGATGTAGCCATTATAGAAAAAACAGAAACACCCACAATGTCCCTGATATAAATATGTATAGTCTAGAATGGTGAGCCTTCTTACAATCCAAACCACACACAGCTAACATGTTCTGTACCGTGATGTGATGAATTAGTTACTAAAATAAGAAGCATGGAGATATTATACACTTTGTAGTATCTGTCATATTATTCAAATTCTGTGTAACACTGCCTATCATTTAAGGTACATCAGCACCAACCTTTCTTTTTCTGTCTCTTGAAGTTAATAAGCCAAAAAAAAAAAAAAAAAGCAGCTTGGCATGATAAAGAGAAACCACAAAGAAGCGTAAACTTCTCGAACAGCTTTCTCTCTGACTGTTCCAAAGCCTTGACACTGGATACTCTTTCTATAAAAGTTAAAAAGTTACATTTTTCCATCATACATGTAAACGGACTATTACTATAGAAACGATAACGTATTAGAATGAGAGAAATTGTAAATATTGCCAGAGCTGCTCTTATAGAAAACACCATCTGACCAATCAGAATGGAGATTTCAGCAGCACTGTGGTATAAATGTAGTTAATTAGATATAATATAACCATGGATCAACTTTATTCATAATTTGTTGAGGTGATGATAAGATTAAAGCAAGGCTATACTGTGCTTAAGGTCAACATAACAGACCGAGCCCTGAAACCTTGAATTTTATATACAGTAAACTCAGCATCCAGAAATAACCGTGTCTCATACACTCCTCCTGCCTGCTGGGTCAGATCGCTGAACTCTAACTCCTCACCCTGCACAGTCATTTGTCCTAAATAATATCCCACACAGACAACTTGAGCCCTTACTGATGACGTGTACCATCATCACTGTCTCTAATAGATCACGCCATTACAGCCTGTCCTGCTCAATGACTAACAGAGCGAGTGTGTTCTCTGCACGCTGCTAATGATGTTGCTCTGCTGTATATTATTATGCCATTTGCACAATAGCAATGCTTAATATGAACAATGCAAAATGTTATCTTAAAATATTCCCATTTTAAGATGTGTAATCTGGAAAGAAAATAGTATCACTGATGAGGTAGTATTTATTCAAAGTTATACCACAGCACTGTTGAATTCTCAAATTTGCCCAAAGGTGTTGATTACTTTTCTACCACAGCAGTTCAGACTGTAGTGCAGCTGCAAACCACAGGTTTATATTAATGCGCTCGTTCTAGTAGGTTATTGTCTCTATAGTAACAGCTCATTTATTGGGATTTGTAAGGTGGACACTTTGCACAAGCTACTATGTGATTAAAAAAAGAAAAATGAAGTGAGAAATGAGATGTTTATTTAACAGTTATGGAAGGAGTCTCCAGTGTCAGGGAGTTTGTAAAGGTCAGTACGTTTTCCGCCATGATAAAGTCTCCAGGATAGAGGAGTTTATGCTTTGTGGTTTCTTGGTAACTTTGACAAGCTGTGTTTTTTTTTTGTCTTATTAACTTCAAGGAACATAAAAAAAGAGAGGACTCTGAAGGAATGACTGTTTATAGCTGCTATAACATAAGTGAAAACAGGATGCAACACCAGAGACTCAGAAGAGGTTTTAGGCTTCACGTGCTGGAGGTTTAATAAAATCTTACAGCAGAACGACAATCCTTCAGAACTTACACAACAGAAAATATTGGCAAGACTTCGCAACGAGAGTGCCTTATATAGTCAAAGAACAGGAAGTAGTTAGTGCCAGGAAGTTGAATTCATGACAAATGGTATGAACACTAGCCCTGTCCCTAATGTTAACGTGTAACTTGAATATTTTTCTCTTTGAGTTTTGTGAAAACTTTTGAAATCATGCTGATCCGCTCATAATCTGTAAAAAGTGGAATTTAAAAGCATCTTTATATTACGCTTAATGAACACGCCATTATTTCACCTCAAATAATCTCTCAGGAATGTTCTTGTGTTGTCCTTGAGATGTCAACATCTTTTATTCCGTCTGCTATTTGTATTCAGAGTCTGTACGTGTCTAATAGCTAAGCATCAGACAGCACTTTGCATGAAGGTCCTTTAGCATGTCAACGATTTCATCCCCTTTTAATCTCAGACCTGCTTTGCAAGCGCAGCACGAGCAGGTGGGGAGAAAGTTCGCTGTATATCTCAGTGATTGCTCATTTTTCATGGTCTGGATGAAGGATTTTGCACTTGAAGGCTGATGGTGTGATGTGTCCTTGTTGTAGCTGCTGATAAAATGGGAACAAGAACAATGATCAGTGCTAGACACACACACAAATACACACAAAGGCTTTCCGCAATACAATTAGGATCTTCATTTTTGAAGATTAAACATCATCAGTGATCAATGATTTAATAGTACTACTAGTAGTAGTAGTAGAAGAAGAAGAAGAAAGTAACATGTAACCTACTGCACATTAAACTCAACATCTTCTTTCCATGATGGCTCAGTAGACATGCAATAACAGACAAAATAAGCACTCGTTATTATCTTATAGATAATGGCTCTGTAGATCATTTCCACAATGCTTGCGTACACTTTTCCAGTTATGTGAATGGATTCCTCTGATCACGCCTACTTTTATATCTTCACCCAATATATAATAATGTGGCTTGAGGTTGGTCTCGAAATCTCAAAGCAAGTTGTTAGTGCCACTGGCTTTGAATGAAATAAACACAATACACTCACAGTCTGTGTTTCATTTCGCCATTGTCACTAATATCATTAACCAGGGTTGCCAGTTTTCAGCAAACCAATTACATCTACAACTATAAAACCGCACAAAAGACTTGAAACTAGCCTCAAAAATTTGGGCATATCCATGTTTACAAAATATCTTACAATAGATGTAGGCCTGTATATCATAGACACACTGTCTGAGACATTTATTAGATTTAATTCTGATTATTTGGTATAAAACGAGATCTTGCTGGCTGCTGTGTATTCTTAAACTAGCCCAATTTGGCAGCATTAACTGTTTTGTCAGCTGCTCCTCCCCCGAGCATGGGGCAGCATGATTTCTGTCCCAGTTGACCTCTATTAGCACTTGTTGCAGTTCCCATTTTTGACCACTAGGAATAATAATACTGTACACTGTGAAAAAATACACTGTACATTTTATTGTATTTTACTGGCAGCAGGGTTGCCAGTAAAGTACTTTAAAAGTTATATTAAATAACTGTAAAGCATATTTACAGTAATATCTTACATTTGGCTTAGCAACTTACAGCTGAGCCAAACTGACAAATACATCTGACAAATAAAACTGAGCAGAAGGTTAACTGTGGACCCAAACACAGCATTTTAGCAGTGGCTTTTTTTTTTTTATAATGTAACTCTATGGAAACTAAGTGGGACTGTGAGGTCGCTACATCTAGAAAAGTGAAAAAAACAACAACGGAGATTCGGATTATATCAGCAAAATACAACAGCAAACATAATCAGTAACTCGAAACAGAAAGGGGAGGTCCTTACTGAACGACACATGCTCATTGCTGATTGGCTACAGCATGTGGCAGTCTGGTTACAGTAAGAGGAAATACGAGTCCAAATGAATCTACTGTTACTTTTATTCATGCTTATTTTTATTAAGCACATTCATATGATGTTATTTTCGAGATGCTGTCAGTGTAGAACAGCTTAAATATGAGTATGAGAACACTACAAATCTGTCTAAAGGAAGTTGGTTATTGATTGCATTAAATGGTTTTCACAAGATAACTTGATAACAGACTGAGTTAATGTTGAGGTGTTTCTAAATGTGCTGTTTTGTCTTTGGTTTCGTTGTTGTGTTTTGTTATTTGCTGTTGTGTTTTTGGTTTCGTGAAAGTATTTTGCGCTTATGTACCACTGTAGTTTCTACCTTAAACTGAAAGCAAAAGTGTTGGATCGGTGCAAATATATTAATTCACCTGCAATTTAATTTACTGGGAAAAGAAGTTGTATGAACAAAATAATATGACTGAAGGGAAGGTATTAAACTTGTATAAAGCTGTTCCTACTGGGTAAAGACCAAAAAAATAAATAAATAAATCACACGAACCTTTTGTAAATCAGTGCCTTAGAGTTAGCACAATAATTTGATTTTATTTGATTTTTTTTATCCAGATATTGCTGATTTATTATTTGATTTATTATTATCCAAATCCCATCTCAAACGCTTTAATGTTCCTTTGGAAATTAACAAAAGGTGACTAAAGACACCATCAAATTTTATGTTGCAGTTTAGTTTATGGTGTTGGGGAAGGGTTACGGAGAAGGGGATGTTAGAAATTCTTTATCTAATAAAATATGTAATCAGTGGCAAAATGTTGTATTATAAAGGGAATAAAACACTTTAGGAAGTGCTGTTACAGGAAAACAATCAACTACGGGGGTGGGGACAGCAACTGCACTTTTTGTAAACTGTAAATCGCATGGTTGATTATTTTATAAATAACTGCACATCCCATAGTTATTTATGGATTACAAAATGTTTAAGCAAGCAAAAAATGCTGTCTCGTAAACTTTTTCTTGAAGAAAATTACGCAGAAATTCAGAACATGTCAATAGTAGGAGCAAGATGTCAGAAAGGCAAATTTGCAGAGGTTATCGGCGTGTTTGGCCAGCGATCATGACGCAAATCCAGACTCAATATCTCAAGCTGCCCTGCCTCAAGCTCACCAGCCCTGATCAGTAGTGTGATGTTCTCAAGACTTCACCCTCAATCTCTGAGTCTGGATTTACTAATCAATCCCGTTATTGACACAAACATGTCTCAGGGATCACAACGAAGTCTTTCCTCATCAGATGGGCATTAGGAAAGAAATAAGGATGAACTGAGTGTTAGAGAAAAATTAATCGCTGGGAGAAATCCATTAAATGTTAGTTGCATTTGTGATAAAAAGGGCTTTGGTTCCTCAGTAAGATCCTGGATTATGTGGAGAAAATAACTCCAAAGTCTTGTGCAGCAGACGTCCAGACAGGTTCTTACAGCTCCTCTAAGTGTACAGGTTCTTCAGGAGAACAGGTACAGGTACGTCTGTTCTAACATTGACGGCACCACCTCCCGCTCTCATCCGTCTACACACCAACTGTCATTGACCTGAATCACTTATTGATCAAAGTGTTCAGTGCTCTGATGGAGTGAATGTGAAGAACAGTGATGAGAAGCGACGACCTGAGAGCCACTTTGGTGAAACAGAGAAAAGGGCATCTCGCCACTCTCAGCCGAGCTTTTTAATCACATTTACTGATGTGTGTCCGATATGGATTGCTTTTGAGAGGTGTATTACTCCACTTGCAGCAAAGTGAGAGGAAACTGCACTGTCGAGAGAGGATAAATGTCAAATACGCCGTGGTTTATTTGAATGTTTAGTTGTCGGGAGTAAAACAGAAAATTTGGCGCTTCTTCTGATGCAAGTAGAAACATAGCAAGTGAAGCTATCTTAAATAAATGAAATGTTATCTAATATAATAATACAAATGTAAGACCAGTAAGCCTATTTGTAGACATCTTTACTAATTCCATCCTTGAAATTGTCTTGTTCTATGTGAGTTACATCTCCGCAAACGATTTTCAGGAATGTTCTGTCGTTTTTATCAGTTCAGGTCAACTTGTAATCTCCCTCTAAGATTTTTTCCTCGTGTTAAATGTTTTATAGGAGTTATTTATTTGATGATAAATAAAAGGGCATGGTTGATGAGGTCACAGTTTTGGACATGACATTCGAATCTCCTGAACATGCACACACTTTCCAACACACACCTGAAGCTCTGGACAGTTCCATAGCAAAGCCATGTCTTGTTCTGCTGTAAATTGTCCTAACAGACATTTAGCAGGGAATTCTTTGCAGGTTTTTTGGGAGATTGTTGCTCATTTTGATGTCTAAGGTAGCTCACTGTACTGATATTATAACTAGCAAGCCGATGTGAGTGAATGAAGTGAAACCAAGACAGCTAACACTAGCTAAATTTCATAACAAGTGATTGAGTGTACGACTTTAGAGAACAATCGATGTAGTTTGGTAAGGTTAGCCAGTCACTCCTTTTTAAACAAACTGCAGTGGCCGAACGAGCAGAGGATATAAGAGCACATCTTCAGTTTGTGTGACTTACTGCACGTGTCATAGCTAGATGAAAATCATGAAGAACAGCGATTTTTCCTGAAAAATATGTTGCGTTGAGTGTAAATGTTGACGGCTGTTTATATTTTCAGTTGGTACGTTATGTTAGCTGCTTATCATTCACCTACATCATTGTGATTAAAATGGTGGATTAGCCAAGGTCAGCTAGCTAGCAAATGGTCAGTCATGACTCAAAGCTCTGCAATCTTTTCCTGGCAACGGTAAAATCAGTATACAAATTATAAAACTACAATTTAGCATTTTATATTTTCAATAATTAATAATGCTGTACCTACCACTTTGAGATTGCGTTCTACTGCAGGTAGTAGCTCACAATATACATGCTAACGGCATGAAGGAGCGTGTCCATGACCAGTCGTATGTACCGCGTGTGCTCTGGCTCCAGTTTTGACGTACTGCGCAAACTCAGTCGAGACGTCGACTTTTCATTCAACCAAAAAAAGGCTTCAACAGGGTACAATGGGGTCAATGGTGGCGTGTTGTTCAGGTCATATATACAGCCATTGATTAATACTAAGTAGGATACTCATTTTGGTAGCAGTATCAATATCAGTATAGATGAGTACATACAAACACACACACAAACCTTTTCTGAAAAAAATGGTATTGATGCATCCCTAATGAAATTAATCCATTCACTCTCTTACTCCTGGGATGTGTACGTGTGTGTGTGTGTGTGTGTGTGTGTGTGTGTGTGTGTGTGTGTGTGTGTGTGGGTCTGTGTCTTATTAGAGGACGACGGTTAGTCATGCATGACAGAAAACAATGAAACATGGTGTCTCTCTGCTGAGAATCGGTGTAACAATCTTATTAGCAAGTGGGAAATTCAATTCAGCGACTAAGACAAAGTGAAGCAGAAAGACAGAGGAGGGAAAAAAAGTCATCTGCTGTCTGAGACTAACTGTACCTTTGAGTTATAAATAGATTGCAATGATTATAAAGGTGTTACGTTATCAGTGTTTATTCTCTAAACCATGAAAATTCGGACCTGTTCTGTACTACTAAGGGTGCCACTGAAGCATGCTGCAGTGATACGTGCTTTACAGGAGGATATGAGTCCTCAGTGAATCAGAATTATTAGATCTTAATAGAGTCAGTGTTAGAGTACACGCAGAGAGACGTCCATCAGTGTGTTCCGAATCATTCTGAATGACGCCAATGCACTGCTGTAACCAAAAATCTGAACTAAAATGAAAATATAAAAATCGAGATTATGACACAAGGCTGTTCAGAGCTGAGATATTGATCCATATTTTGTTTTGAAAAAAAAAAAAAAAAAAAAAAAAATCACACCCCAGTACAGAAGCCAAGGTTAATGAGAAAAGCACAAAAATATTGAAGATCATTATGAAATTCTAGTGACTCTTTAAGCAAAGATTAATTAACTTCATTACACTGCAGGACTCAGATGATCAATAGCTGGATGTGTGCCTATATTTCAGCGTCTTTGCCAATGTCTGGAAAGATGCTTAATGGATCTGCGTCTTCATTACTTATGTCAGAATCCGCAGCTCCAGAAAGCCCGGTTTATTAGCAGGAGACCATGTGAGCTAACACCATGTGAGTTTTAGCACTATTGTTTATTTATTTATTTCCTTTTACATATAACTGATGGTGCACTTTCCAGGCAGATGGAGGATTCAGAAGGGAATATCGAAAAGAGAAGCAGATGAGATAAGTAGGATATTTTTTCTCTTATCTGAAAAAAAAAAAGGATATTTGCCATATTTTCCTGTCCAAGCTGGCGATAATGTGTGTCAGAGGAGGGAATAAGACAACATACGCATATGTTTGGATACGATTAGAGATACTAGTCACATATTCCCAAAAAAAAAAAAAAAAAAAAAAAAAAAAAAAAAAAAAAAAAAAACACAACACAGTGTAATTACACGCTCAGAAGGTTATTAATTACATTGTGGTATTTGTGGTAAGGTTATGGAGTTAATCAAACAGAGACACTAATGTGTGTGATCTATCTTTCTGTAGGAAATAAGAAATCAGCTCACTGGACAAGCCCAGCGCTCCAAAACCACACCATGAATCATTAGAAACTTAATAAATACGCCCTCCACACTGCATTTTCTACTTCCATTCAGTCTTGAAAATGTGATCATTTATGGCTAAAGATAAAACTGTAATATTTATCTGTTTTCGTCACCTTATATATATAAAATAAAAAACTTCCCTTTCATGCTGTAGTAAAATAATCAATGATGCAGTAGTAGAGTTAATGTTTGATTATTGTTCAACAGCACATTCCAAGGAGTCTTTTTCCTTTTATAGCATAGCCATAGATTCCCTCATCAGCATCTTTTTTTTCTCTCTCATGAGGTTAATAAGAGGAAGAAATAAGCCAAATAAACAAACGAACACAACGCAATAAACAAGCAGGCACAAAATGGTCAGTAAGAACTACATTACCCATCAGCCCTAGCACATCACATGACCGAGTTATATGTCCCAGATTACTCAAATCTGTTTTGTGTTTCCCAAATTAGCCATTCTGTTTAATTCTGGATCCTGGGTGGGTTTTGCTGGGTTTGTTGTCAAGCTCACCTTGTTTATGCTTAGTCTCGTGTATGTAACAAATGACAGTGACAAAAACACTGACACTGGAGACTCCTTCCATAAATTTTGAACAAAAATCTCCTTACAGAAAATTTATTATTTTTATTTATTATTATTATTATTATTATTATTATTATTATTATTATTATTATTATTATTATTATTATTATTATTATTATTTTACCAAATTTGACCCTCAGGGATCAGTACATCCATCCATCCATCCATCCATCCATCCATCCATCCATCCATCCATCCATCTATCTATCTATCTATCTATCTATCTATCTATCTATCTATCTAATCATAATGATTAGATGTGTTTTTATATCCATTTTTATGGAGCCATACAGTACAAGCCACAGAGAATGAGCTGTTACTATAGAAACGCAAAAATACTAGAACAAAAGTATTTTTTTGTATAACAGCATGGCTCATACATTAACGAGAGTTTTATATTAATGCGCTCGTTCTAATATTTTATTGTTTCTATAGTAACAAGCTCATACACAGAGACTTGCACTGCTGATGCTCCACACAATCTAAGACTCTTCTCCTTCTTCTTTCGGCTTTTCTCTTCAGGGGTCGCCACAGCGAATCATCACTCTCCACCTATCCCTATCTTCTGCATCCTCAGCACTTGCACCCACTAGCTTCATATCCTCATTTATTACCTCCATATACCTCCTCTTTGGCTTCCTCTTCACCTCCTGCCTGGCAGCTCCATGTCCAACATTCTCCTACCAATATACTCACTCTCCCTCCTCTGAACACGTCCAAACCATCTTAATCTGGCCTCCCTGACTTTGTCCCCCAAACGTCCAACATGAGCTGTCCCTCTGATGTACTCGTTCCTAATCCTGTCCAACCTTGTCACTCCCAAAGAGAACCTCAACATCTTCAGCTCTGCTACCTCTAGCTCTGACTCCTGTCTCTTCCTCAGTGCCACTGACATAATCTAAGACTAATAATAATAAAAAACAGATTTAAAAAAAAAAGTTCTTTAACAAAGTAAGATGTGGGGACTTTCTTTGTTAGGACTTTTTTTTTGTTTATTTGACATTTATGGAAGAAGTCTCAAGTGTCCGCGCTCGCAGAGGACACGGACAGAGGAGTAAATGAATGGACAGAGGAAACACTTTCCGGTTCCTTGGTAAAATGACAAGTTGTGTTTTCGGAGAGTGCGTGTGAGAGAAAGAGACAGACAGAGAGAAAGTTGTGCTGCATCACAACCCCCCCACCGCATGCTTTATTTTCATATAAGAGCACAGTCTGTCATGCGTTATTCCTTACTTCATCAACACCTTCTGACCAATCAGATTCGAGAGCTCAACACAAATAATCAGAACAAATCTGCAGTAAAGCTCAGTGCAAGTTCAGCTCCGTCATAATCAGTGCTGTGTCTGTCTCTGATCCAGGAGTTTCTGACTATTCCAGACTGCAGTCGCTGTTTTTGCAGGTGGATCTACTCATGCCTATCATAAATCTCTAGCCGAGGGATGTTAACTATTCATCGATTGCTTTAAAGCCTTCGAAAAAAGCATTTGCCTGACTCTGAAAGGTTAAAAAAAAAGAAAAGAAAAATAAAAAAAGCAGGGATTCCAGAGTAGGCTGTAAATGTAGTCTCCTTGCACTACTACTACTATTACTACTACTACTACTATTTATACTCCTGCTATGGCATCTCCTTCTCCTCCTCCTCCTCCTCTTCCTTCTACTGCTACTAGTTCGACAACAGCTACTACTACTATTAGTACTTCTACTCCTACTCCTTCTACTTCTCCTCCTCCTCATACTACTACTCCTACTACAACAACAGCAACAGCAACAATGACAACAACTACTACTACTACTACTACTACTACTACTAATAATAATAATAATAATAAAGATATGGAAAATTTGTTTTTCACCACCATGACTTCATGGATGGATAATGTACTCAGGATGGGACATGAAGAATGGAATATAAAAGCCACAGAGTGAATTTGAGGACACTGTGGATCAATATGCTAGCACAGAGACACTCAGCATGATGAAAATGCATGTATGCCGTTAATTATTAATATACAGCCATACAGCACACGTAGTAGACTCATTGGAGATATCTGTTTATTCTGATATCTATTTATTACACTTAATCACAAAGCCTGAGTGTCTTCGTACTCGTTTCAACAATAAAACCAAGTCTGGATGTTTGGATAGATTACTTATGGTTTTAGCTATAGATGTATCAATACTATTTTTTTTCCCCAGACCTTTTCAGTTTCTTCGTCCTCACCAATACTGATACAAAAATTGAGTAATCTACTGAATAGGAATCAATCAGAACATTTTAATTTAGCCCTGCTTATGGTTCCCCTGGTTTAAATAGTGGCCATGGAAAGTGTCCTATTTAGCTAGTTGATCTTAATGCGCTCCTTCGAATGCGTTATTGTTTCTATAGTAACAACTTACACTTTGACTTGGATGCCATCGTTCTTCTTAACCTGAGCAGTGCTTATTTTCTCACAGCCGCAGCGTGTTTCTGTGTGAAGCGAGACATTATTTCATGTGTAACATTATCAGAAGAAATACTGATGTCTAACAGTTAATGTGTTTGTACTATATGGTATAAAATAGTCCACATTCTGTATATTTGCTCAAGTGTAGCAGTTAATGAGTGTGAGAGTGCTATAAAAGCTATAAAAGCACTTCAGAGCTGTATCATATAACGATAATACACTAAGCAGCTCTGTAAACTGAAGTGGTTGTATATTTTAAATCTTTTTTTTTGCGTTTGATCCTGCCTTAACTTGACTAGTGTGTATTTTATGTTTCATTTCTGTTCCGATGTCGGCTGAATGTCCCAGAGTGCCCTCATCATGCCGCACTTCCATTAAGCAGCTACTATCCATAAACATGTTTAAACATCTCAATTATAAATACTCAACGTGTCATCGCTAGTCGACTACATCTGAGGACGCTTTGCAGTTAAACGGAAACGTTACTTAGATATTTTGTCCAAATTAATCCTTTAATGCTTTGTGGAAGTGATGAACTTAGACAAGGTTTTTTTTTTTCTTTTACACAGACCTATTTTAACCCTTTCTCTTCTTTTATTCATAATCTATAAGCTGGCTTTCATTACTCATAAAAATAAGTGCGTAACCTCTATGTAACCTGTGTGTGATTGTTGTGTTCTCTTGTGTACTTGTAAGAAAGACAGGACTCCAAACTCAAGTTAAAAACTTTATTAAAGCAGAAATGTGGACAGCAGTAAATGTGGTAAATGTACCTACTAAACTCACCAAAAAAACTACAGTGCTGTGAAAACAAATGAGAAAAAACAAATGAGGAGCATCACATGCATCCGTCCGTCCATTAATCAATTAACAAACATCCAAAGCCTTTACATTATACATAAGCTTAGACATTCTATGATTGTGTAGAATCCTAATGTAAGTGTAACAGCAGTTTGACATTAAACTGTGTGTGATGCTGGTTCGTATTTTCTTCACAGTATGAAATAATACACATGAGGCATGGCAAGGAAGTACATAAAGTTAACAGTCATGAAACATAAACATTAGGGGACTGATCATTCAGCCCATCGATCCATCCATTAGTCAATTAACCTTTACATTATAATCTTAAACAGGGATTTTCACACTTATTTTCCCCTGCTTTTAGCCACTATTTGTTCCTCTTTCATTGATATTAGTTAAGGAGATAAAAAAAAAGACTTGAATTTTGCTTTTGTGCCAACAGTGAGGGAATATTTGCCCTTTCCTAATCTTTCCCTGCCTACCAAAGGGCCCTACACTTCAGGAGAGAGGGAGGAGCACTAGCTGCATAAGGGGGTGTCGGGAATCTTCGCTCTGAGTTTAACCCCCGGATCCTAAAAAGTCACCGGATCTTCTCAGAGCACTCTCTCTGATGCGCCCACTTTCCCTAACTGAGGTGATCCATAGATCACACGATACATAACCGTTAGGGTATCATTCCATTCATCCATCCATTCATCCATCCTTCATCCATCCATCTATATATCCATTCATCCATCCATCATCCATCCATCTATACATCCATTCATTCACCCATCCATCCATTCATTCACCCATCCATCCATCCATCAATTAACAAACATTCAAAACTTTTACATTATACATCATCTTGAAATACAGGAATTCTCACACATACGCAGAAAGGCATCACACATTTGGTACCTTTTTGACTGAGGTGTGTTACTTTCGTTTTGCTCCTGGACCCATTCTATGATTGTGTAGAGCCCTAACCTAAGTGTAACAGCAATTTGACTTAAAACTGTGCGTGAATCTGCTGCGTGTTTTCCTCACAGTATGAACTATTATGCATGAGACACGGCGAGTTGGTTTTAATGGCAGCATGCACACCCAAACACACTCAGTTTGGTATGTGCTACATGCAAAATGGCTATTTATGTCATAGACTTAATCGAAATTTGGAAATTTGGAACTAAAATATTTCAGTTTTGGGTCCAGGAGAAGAACAAATGAGGACAATCACATGCAAAACAGTCTGAGTAAAGGACATACAGTGGTTGTAAGTTATGATACATAAACTTTAGGGTATTAATCATTCAATCCATCCATCCATGAATCAATTTCCATCAATTAATAAACATCCAAAACTTTTACTTTATACATCATTTTAAACAGGAATTCTCACACATATGTAGAAAGGTACCACACATTTGGTACCTTTTAGACTGAAGGGTGTGCCTTTTGTTTTACTCCTGGTCCCATTCTATGATTGTGTAGCGTCCTAACGTAAGTGTAACAGCAATTTGACTTAATACTGTGTGTTTTGCTACGCGCTAAAAAGGTTAGTTATATCATAGACTTAATCTAAATTTGGAAATTTGGAACTATAATATTTTAATTTTGGCTTCAGGAGAAGAACAATTGAGGACACTCATATGCAAAACAGTCTGATCAAGAAAATACAGTGGGTGAAATTCATGACACACAAACTTTTGGGTATTGATCATTCAATCCATCCATCCATCCATCCATCCATCAAAAATATAAAACATCCAAAACTTTTACACTATACATAATCTTAAACAGAAATTTTCACACATATTCAGAAAGGCCTTTTGTTTTACTCCTGGTCCCATTCTATGATTGTGTAGCGTCCTAACGTAAGTGTAACAGCAGTTTGACTTCAAACTGTGTGTGAATCTGCTGCGTGTTTTCCTCACAGTATGAACTATTACGCATGAGACACTGAGTGTGCACACAAACACGCTCAGTTTGGTATGTGCTACACGCAAAAAGGTTAGTTATATCATAGACTTAATCTAAATTTGGAAATTTGGAACTAAAATATTTTAATTTTGGCTTCAGGAGAAGAACAAATGAGGACAATCACATGCAAAAAGGTCCGAGTAAAGGACATACAGTGGTTGTAATTCATGACACACAAACTTTTTGGGTATTGTTCATTCAATTTATCCATCCATCTATCCATCCATAAAGAATACAAAACATCCAAAACTTTTACATTGTACAACATCTTAAACAGGAATTTTCACACATACTCAGAAAGGCCTGTTGCTTTGCTCCTGGTCCCATTCTATGATTGTGTAGCGTCCTAACGTAAGTGTAACAGCAGTTTGACTTAAAACTGCGTGTGAAGCTCCTGCGTGTTTTCCTCACAAGCTCAGTTTGGTACGTGCTACACGCAAAATGAACAATCACGTCAGAGACTTAACCTAAATTTGGAAATTTAGAACTAAAATGATTCAACTTTGGGATCAGGAGACAAACAAATCAGGACCATGACATCCAAAAGAGGATGATTATGTTTGAAATTGACAGAGGACTAGCGAGTTTTCAGCATCAGTGTGCAAAACAAATCAGCAGAAAAGCAGAAAATCTCACGGCATTCTGGCAAAAACTAAAATAAACACGTCTTTTGTTGTTGTTTTTTTTTTTGCTTTTGTGTCTTTTTTTCAGGTTCATCTTGTTTCCTTGTTTTACTTTTTTGACACAATATGTTTTTTTTTTTTTTTTTTTTTTTTTGAGAAATAAATAATAAAAAGCCACCTCACCGATCTCTGAGGATGATCGTTTCAGCCTCACAGATAGTTTGGCTAAATGTATTGTGGTCTCTGCTGTTTTTCTCTGCACACCGGACTTCCTCGCTACACGTCTGCTTTCTGAGCTTTCTGAGCTTTCTGTGCTTTCTGAGCTTTCTGAGTTTTCTGTGCTTTCTGAGCTTTCTGAGTTTTCTCAGCTTTCTCTGGTCCCCAGGAGTTCTGGAATAGTGACTCCACAATACAGGATTTAGAACCTTTGCATTGTTTGAATCACAATTGGCCCAGAGTGCTTTTTTTTTTTTTTTTTTTTTTTTTCTCCCAGTGGAACAAAATGTCTACTTACATTTCAAAAATGTCAATGAGCACTTTCAGTGTATAAAATCATTTATTATGAGAGCTTTTTATTCCTTTTTTATTCCACATACAGTACTTAAACCAGCTGAATGGTAAAAATGTCCACTTTAAACGCATTAACACAGGGCTTCTCAGCCTGCCCATTGACTCCATTTTAACTCTTTAATGGTCTCACCAAAAAAAAGACCCTTGAAAAAATTATTTCTTTGCATTTCTTAGTTCCCTGGGGCTATCATACAAAACACTTATGGTTTTTTTTGTTTTTTGTTTTTTTTTAAACTGGCCACAGTTTTCATATTATGAACCTCTACCCAACGGTCGAGATGTCTTTTAATCCGAAAAGCGTATTTCAACCAGCCTGTACATGTTTCTACAATTTGAGCTGAAAAAGTGGGCTTTGTTTTCACTCATATCTCTTTTTTTTTATGAAGATTTGGTGTTGTGTAAAGTCTAAAGGGCATTAGGTCATCACTTTTTTGGACATTCAGATATTCGTTGTTGGTGGTGTGCTACAAAGCATTGCTAGATTCCATTCAGAAACAAACATTTCAAAAGTTGTTCAAATTCGACAGAGCTGCAGGTGGTCTTTGCCATTTTTTGTTTATTGCATTGCCATAGTTGTTCCTGTGGGTTGAAGAAGAATGTTTAGTGAGCATCATATTGTTTTTTTTAGAAGGGATTTCCGTGCGTGTTTTATCGTGTCAGGTCGTGTTCCTTTTCCTGTACTGCAGACGAGCAAATTTCCCTGGGCCTGGAAATGGCACGTCTCTCTCTCTCTCACTCTGCAAACATGTCTTCTGAGTAATAGAGGGACTCTAAAGATGAGATGTACAGTATATGGCACATAGGGAAATATCTTCCTATGAAGATTTTTGTATTTTTAGCCAAACATGGTATTTCCCACTTTGAAAGTGTCTATTAATAATAATAATAATAATACATTTTATTTATAAAGCACTTTACATTTTAAAGAAAATCTCAAAGTGCTACAGAAAAGAGTCATAATATATACAGCAATTAAAACCAGCTGCCAACTGAGATTAGCACAGAAATTTAAACTCTAAATATTAAAAGACTTTTTAAAAAGGTACGTTTTTAGACCCCTTTTAAAACTA